>JABASH010000671.1:0-35676 GCA_019776445.1 Tomocerus maximus | reverse complement strand
GTGTCATGCGGGCATTAATTCGAGTAAGCAAAATCGCAAATTCACAAAAATTATTTTACATTACACCTTAACCTTAAGCTAACATTGCATCGCCGTAATCCTCCTAATGGTGGGATATTAATATACGGTACTTGCGGTACTATCTATCTAAGTAAATCAATATATTACGTACCAACAAAATGATTTATGATTACTTACATATACTAAATTAGTTCTACTAATGACTTTACGTGAAGAATGAAGGTTAATTCCTAATTTGCTTAGGTCGATTACCGATTACTGCATCATTCATTAATCATTACTGTTAAATTACGCAACTACCGATTACTATTACAAGTACTAAGTCCTATTACTTAGTACTTGTATCTTAGACAAGCAAAACCATTTCGAAAATTTATTATTTTAGGTATTTACCTAAGCATATAGAATTATTTCCTGTCTACATATTGACTTGCTTGACTTTTGGGACCCGTATGAATATGAAACATACGTACCACTTTGTAAGTATCGGTGCATATTGCATATTACTACAGCCCGAATCTCATGCATATGGGTTCATGGTGAGGTGTGAAAGTTTTGAAATTGATTACTAATCTATTTTAAATGACATAAATTATTTATCTCATTGTGAATTGTTTGTTTTGACGTGTACGATAACGATGTATGGCACCATAGCTAGATTATGTAAAGGGATCCCCATAATGCACAGGAAGAGTAAAGAGCTGCGGCTGCAACTCAATAGCTATTTAGAGAATAAATAACGTTACTTTCCGTTTATATTACCAAATGCTTCGAGATTGAATGTGCGATAAAATGTTTTATATCCGTTGGAGTTTATTGAAAAAGGTGTACATGTACATTTCTGCTGATATAGATATTATATTTACCTAAAAATTCCTAGACCTAGGTACCTTACTTACCTATGTATTTCCTGCTGCAACAAGTTGCTGTTAGTTAGTAGGAAGAAAAGCCCAATAAATACCTACTTCTTATGATGCAAAATATCAGTGTTACTATTAGCATGGGTAGTATTATTCAGGTTTAAGTTAAAATTGCAAATTTTCTTGTTGTATGTTATATTATTTGGTTATATGCTGCTAAGTAATGTCATAATGTTAATTAATATTAATACCTTTAGCATATAAAAAATATGTATCCTAAAAATTTAGGTTTTTTGTGCATAAGAACGTCGTGGTCGTGGCCAAAGGAAAATAGCATCTTACGCTTAACGCTTAATGATCTTTTATCTTCTGCTCTGCACAACTTGCAGACTAACGAAAAATGACCAAATGACGTTTTGCACTTTTATGATTATTGAGTTGAATGGATCGTTGTTTTGATAATCCTCCTTAAAATATTCTTTTATAACTTTCATGAAGTCTCATTTTCTTTTCTTGGCTAATCAATTTAATGTAAACGCATCTTATTTTCCCTTACAATAGACACATTACTTTGACAGTGTTAATCTTGAATAAGATTGTATTATAGAAGAGCTAAGCTATTCATGTTTAGTCGAAAATAGATATTAATAATATCATATTATGTATAGATGCCAAAATAACAATGTTATCATTAACTTTTAAAAGTTTGTATCACCAGCTTACTATCTGTACGTTATTTTCAGCTACTATATACGTACTAAAAATGAATGTTCTCATAATATGATATTTTAGGTAAAAGTAAGTCAACTACTATTGATTTTCATAGATTTGTTAGAGTAGGGAGTTTTTAAGCACGGACGGATTCAGATTTAACATTTGATGTAAAGTTAGGTATAAAATATTGTTTTTACAGGTATCCGTTGTAGATTGGATTGGATATGTGCAAATCTTTATAAAAAATTAGTGATACAGTTACAGTAATAAAGTAACAAGTGTACGTAACATAACTGACGGAGTCTATGAGTACATAGAGATCTACGAAGGTCATCTTGGTGTCAGTTTTAATTTAATCATTACCAAAATAGTAATAAAGAAAAGTCTCAAGTTAAGATTATTAAGCAGATAAGAGAAAGGGAAAGAGTGTAATCTAAAACTAAGGCATTTTGCAGCTTACCTATGTTTGAAAAACCTCTCTGGGTCGAACATTGCATGTCTATACTTATCATATCTATGCTTTGCTTACTAGAATTACATTTACGTACGAAAATTCACACAAGACGCAATAATTGTATTATATATGTATGTATACGTAGTAATAAGTATATAAATATAATTCTAATCCGTAAATCATGAATCCATAACATGTCTATTGGTGAACAGTCGTGAAGTTATCTCATATTGCTTGCTACAAAATTCATTCGTCCTCGTTCGTCTCAATGAACAAAATCATCTCTGACGAACAGAATATGATAACATAGTGTTTGAATATTCTGACATTCATGATGTAATATTATATAAGGCGAAGACTTGCCATTTGCCTTGTATTGCTTGCACTTACTATGAAATGAACCGATGAACTCAATCCTTACATCATATTCTACCAAAATATAATTTACCAAGCTGCCAATGATTACAGTATGATCATCTCGACGCAAAGGGTGGAGGGATATTAGATATCAGTTTTGCTTAAATTAATGATGCTTTTGAACATTGTAGAGCAATTTGTGACAGATCGTGCAAAGCTCTATCTGCAAAAGCATCCTTTAACCTTTCCAAGTTGATCACGAATGCTGATTATGATTATCCTCGATGGAAACTAGAAAATTCAGCTTCAAATGGAATGCCGCTTGCAGTGCGAGCTATAGAATTAATTGTGAATTTTATGGAAAAGTAGGACATTGCAGACAAAGTACATACATTACATAGATACAGAGAATACAAGCAGTATTAAGTGTATGCAGAAAGCAGACATCCAGATGCAAATTGTAAATAAGCTTCCATATTCCATATGGTTCACAAAAGCATATGAATAGGTCTGTCCTAAGAAGTATTGTATGCATTATTATATTGATATCAATGTTATGTGTTGTGTGCGTACATGGAGAATATACTTATACCTGTAATTATATTTACATTTCGAAGTAATTTATATAGCACTACTCTAATCAACTCATTAATATGGAATTAGGCTCAAGGGATTGTATTGACCGAAAAGACAATGATCTAAAAATAATGCTTTCGATTACCCCGCAGATTACCTTGCGATATCCTATATGAATTCATATAAAGTTTTTAACAATGCTAATTAATCAATGTTGAGGAAATGATGTAACAGGAAACTGTTTTTGTTTGCAGACACTTTACCAGCCAACGCCATTCAGTGATGAAGACATGGCCATTAAAGAACGAGATCGCTGTGATTATTCGGTTAAAATTACCATTGATATGGCAAAATGTGGTCGCTGTAAGTATAAATCAAACTTTTATGAAAGTTATTCGGGAATGAAATAATGTGCCGAAGCATGTCGGAATTTTGCATGATGATAAAAACAATCATTTCAAAACTTTTTCAATTTGTAGACTATTTATATGTTAATTATAGATAGATAAGTAATGGTAATTTATTTCTACGCTTAAGAATCTCATTAAAATATAATATTATTTACCGTGATGCAATTGTATTATTATTTGTATATGATACCAGAAAGTATCAGCAGCATTTTAATAATGTTTGGCATTTGATTTGTAGAAGACTATTGATTTGAACTGGGTTTTCTTGACAGCTCCCAGACCAGTGAGAGTATATGCGGATGGCATTTACGATTTATTTCATCAAGGGCATGCTCGGCAACTAATGCAAGCAAAGAATTTGTTTCCTAACGTCTATCTCATTGTTGGAAGTAAGTTTATGTTTTATTATAGTTGAAAACTGCTGCGTAGATATTAGATATGTATCTTTCACATAATGTACCAATATACTTTCATAAACCAGCCACCAATGCATACATCGTCACAACAAATAGTATAAATAGCCATATTCAGTTCGATTTTACTGATTTTATTTTCCGTGGCTCTAAAGAAAATTGTCCTTGAATAATTCATCATTTAAAATGAAATTTCTATCATACACTCATTGAGTGTTTAACTTCGAAATAGTTTGTATTGTAGTTTGTATTATTAAATGTTTTAGTTTAGTTTATTTCTTCACACATGTGTGTGTATGCATTCTAGGTGTAACAAATTGTTAAAAAATAAAATATTTTACCTATATGTATCGCATTAATTGATATTCGATATTTTGACTACGAATACAACAGAGACTTGTCAAATTCATATTTATAGAACGAAAAAAGTTCCCACTAAATATGACAATCTATTGTAAAGTAGTTTACTCATATTATAGGTAAGATTTTACATTTGTTCATTAACCACATAAAGGGCCCTAAAAAGTGTTTATCTGAGTAGCCTATACAAATAATATATGTAAAATGTTTTATTAGGCTATTTATACTTATTATTATGTTTCAACAAACTTTGCGTTTTATAGGGGTTTGTTTCTTGAGCTACTTCCGCCATTTCACAATTGCTAAAGTACGAAATATTTATCTTATTTGCAGTTTGTAACGATGCTTTAACTCATTCTCGGAAGGGGTGTACAGTCATGAATGAATCAGAGCGTTATGAAGCCGTACGCCACTGCAGATACGTAGATGAAGTTGTACGAGATGCTCCGTGGCAATTGGATGATGATTTCATCGCTTCACATAAGGTGATCACACGTAAACACTGCACATATTTATGATACGAACTAAGTAGCTATACTAGCCAAGTATTACTGAAATTGTGTTGGAAAACCTTTTGTAATAATTTTCTTGAATTGCTATTTTAGATAGATTTCGTAGCACATGATGAGGAGCCTTACACAACGGGATCAGGAGAAGATGTGTACGATTTCCTTAAAAAGAAGGGGATGTTTGTGGGTACTCAGCGGACTGAAGGGGTATCCACGTCAGATATTGTAGCTAGGATTGTACGAGACTATGATGTTTACGTCCGGCGTAATTTGTCTAGAGGTTACAGTGCCAAGGAATTAAACGTCGGGTTTATAAATGTACTATATTTAATTACCAAGTCAAACAGATGAATGAATCGATAATGTCTGCAAGATGTATGACTCACTATTGCATAGGGAATACCAACGCAATTGACATTTGAATACTTTTATGTAATTTTTCAAGAACATTCTCATGTTCATGAAATGTGGATCACTAAAACAAATCTTAAGGAATATAGCATCATAAAGCTTACAAAACAGCTACTTACTATAGTATATTATTACTATGCATCATCTATATTCATGTGTATAGTCACAAAAAGGAAACGAAGGCTATTTCCTTTTTGAGATGATTGCATTGGTTTAGTGAACAAACACAAATCTAAGTGCTTAAAACTAAAGGAAGAAGGAAGGTTATTCTATCCTTAAGTTTAAGTGGCGAGAGCATACAGATTGCCTTGAACAATTGAATTTTATCTTTACAGTAAACAGCTGGATTAAATGTAAATATTTTCCTTTGTAGGAGAAAAAGTTTAAGTTCCAAAATAAAATGGAAGCCTTGAAGTCCAAAGGAAAACGAGTTTTGGAAAATTTTGAGGAGAAGAGGGCTGACGTTCTACATAAATGGGAAGACAAAAGTAGGGAATTCATCCATTCATTTCTGTTGATGTTTGGTAAAGATGGGCGATTGTCCAACATTTGGAATGAAGGACGAGGGAAGATTCTTAAAGCCTTGTCGCCTCCGGGCTCACCACGAAGAGATGATGATGAAAGTAGTAGCAGTGGTAGTAGTATTGGTCACTACGGGCGTCTCGAAGATGTGGCAGATTTCGACGAAAATGACTATGATGATGAACCTCCGGCCAAGCACGCTAGACTTAATTTCACCTTAGAAAATCATGAGGACATGACCCCTAATTTGTCACCCGACTCGTCTTTTCACTCTGCCAAAGAACCGTCGATTCCAGCTTCAGGTAGCATTTTGAACGAAGATTTGTGATTTGGTAAACAGCTTTTCCGATTTAATATATTTCGAATGTGTAATTTACTTTGTTATTAATAGTTGTATTTTGTATGTGTAGAACGTTAGATGTGAGCTTCCGGAAAACCCTAAGCATTTCTTGAACATGCCAAAGGACCAATGAAAGATCACATGAATCCTATCAACTAGCTGAAACAACTGCAGAATGGAAAATTAATTAAATCAGCGCAACAAATTAAGCCTACGTAATAATATATAGTAAATCTTACATAGTTTAAGTATTGATAGTACTTTTAGTAGAGCTAAAACAGAGCTAACTAAATACAAACCAACGTGTTGTCGTTCAGAATACGGAATAAGAGTGTTCTAAGTAAAATATACTAAATGTCTTAATGACTTTTTGCCTTTATTAGCACGTCAGGTCTAGGTCAAGTGTTATTAGTTAAGTGTTAGTTCTTTTACGCTTGGACGTTTGAATTTTGCATAAAATGAGAAGTGTTTAGTTATTAGTCAGTTTAATATTTTCAAAGAGTTGTTTGTGTTGAACCTGTGTATTTAAATTGTATTGGTTTGAATTTAACTTTAATCTTATGTATTGTTAGTTTTCGGAATTAAAAATTTACCCCTTTGTTGCAGTAAATTGACATTGTCAAAAATGGTCACCAGTGACGAAATTGGAGTGAGGCAATCATACGCTGTAAAGTGCAATATTCTGATTTAGTAAATGCTAAAGCAGAACCATGATCAAGTGATCGCCAATTCACATAACAAATGATAAATACGCAGTATAATTACCTATCCTTTGGTACCCTGGTTCTATTATTGGAAATTCCAATTATATGAGGTTAACTTATTAACTTAAGTAAAGACTATATCACATTAAAACGATATAACTATTAGTTGACCCAGGTATCAGTAAGTATGCATGTCAATGTACGTTGCAATTGCAATATCTGGATTTTGACTTTTTTGTTAGTTGTGATCGTTGTTTACCAATTTATCTGTGATAATATTAATCTGCAAATATGAGTAGATGCACTAACCACTATTATATAGCTAACACTATTATATCACATCCTACCTTACTACCCTTTATTGATGTCTAACTGTGTGAAATTAATTTATTAATTCATTTCTTGTACATTCGTTGCAACCACTATACAATTAATAACGTATTGTTTGTAAACAGTGCAGTGTTGGTTAGCTTTCTGAATGCCTTACCGATTATTGTTGATAGTTACCATTCATTTTAACTTCAATGATTAACATATAGTGTTCGTCTTGCCTTATTGTAGTAGTAGTAGTGCTAAAAATTTAAGAAGACAGCATTATTCAATGTCTGTGCTGCAAGAGTTACCTTTGGAGAAAATGTATACCAATGTTGTTTAGACTAAGATGTGTACAATAGAAAGCCCCGAAATCATTTAGATGACCCAGATATTCTCATAATTCCAAATTCTGTAATTTAGCAATACTTAATCGAAATGCCAAAGAATTGGAGGTATATGGTGCCTGGTGTCCTAAGTGGTTTCGGGTGGATGTGTACTGTAACTAAGAAATGTTTGATATTGCGTGTAATACAGTAATGTATTAGTTTCACTTAAAAACTGTGACTAAAATTACAAATCAACACTGCCTGCCTTATGCCGTTTTATCTTGTCTCTAATATCCACAGTCCAAAATACGTTTGATTAACAACTATTATAAATGTTCATCCTAAAATGAGGAGTGGAATGACAACAAAACTACATTTGTCATGTTACCATTTTATATTAGGTGTTTTAACTTTTGTAAATACAAAGATTTTGCTTATAATGTAATGATGTACATTTCTGATTGATTTTGGCTTTAATATATTTATTCAAAGAGATCGCATATTGTAAGAAAAGTTTTAAAATTATATTTCACGTATTTCCGACTACAACCCGAAATCAGCATTCAAAACTTATGTCTCTAAAAGCGACCGAAGTCTATGGATAAGTACATAAGCACAACGAACTGCCAGTTGATGTAAACTACACTTAAAGTAACATAATTCCGTAAAATAATACAACCGTTCTGAAATTCCATCGTTGACATTTTGAGCTAAATGGTCTGTAATAGTTGCCATTTAGAGATCTGGTCGTTTATAACGTCCGTATTTTCGGGTTGTCACGTCGGTATTAAGAAGGTAGGTGCTTTATATTATGATGCGTGAAGCTTTCTCAACCGTTCTATGCAAAAATGGGAACTAACTTTGTTTCTCGTCGGAAACTGAAGATTAAAAATGATAATGATGAAGCATTAATGACACTGGTACTAAAACAAAAATGTAAGGTAATAATGTAAATATTGTATTTTGTATCGTGTGGGAGAAAAGAATGAGCATTGCATTGCTTTTATTGTAAATTATTTAGTTCAAAGGTTTGACTCACTTTATGTTGGGAATGTGAGCACTATTCGCTATTCTTATTTACAAACGATTTTATTTAAGTTATCCTTATAGTGAAGGTGAAATATGGAATCCATCCATGTTCTACCACAGCCAGATAAAGTGAATAAATTATTGTCACCTCATTAATTCTACATTGCCTAAGTTGTGATCTACACTTACACCCATTTACCAATTTGTGAATTTGTGAGTATTTATATTCGTTAAAACATTGGCCTTATTATACTCTTCATTAATGGGTACATTAAAATTGTGTGAAAACTTTTAGAAAATAAATAACATGCTAAGACAAAATTTAATACACTATATCTAATTGATCTAACTCAATAATTTACGGCCTAATATAATTACCTTATTACTATCCTTAATAATAGATATCTATTTCGTAGCGTATCGAGAAGATCTATATATTACGTTTTCGGGGTTCATTTTTTCACCATAAAGTTAAATTATTAGGTTTTCTCGGTTAAAAAAAGAGCAAAACTTCTTAAAATGACAATTAACGCATAACATTAACCACCTTTAACTCTACTTACTGCATGTTGCTGAAAAATAAAGTTATATAACATTGCCCCAATTTGCTTATAGCAAAGAATCTGGTACACTTTATACGACATCTGATACACAACTACATTCTGCGATTGGAATTGTCCTGGGATGATATGTAGAAGACTCACGGTGGCTGACTAAAAGCAAGGAGTAAATAGCGGGAAGGAATACAAAACTAATCATCAATTACTCAAGTCAAGTTTAAAAAATCTCTCCAGCCAGTAGTGCAATGGCAGCAAAAAGCCTATTCAAATTGCGACTGTATTTTGTTTGTAGGCTATCTGTCCGCTGTTATTGTTATTATTCAAGCGAGACGAGATTATGTAAACTAGTATAATGTAAATTGTAGCCTCCTCCTATTTCCTCCAGTAAGTTTCCAGGTCCAGGAACCTTTTCCAAGTTTTCAAACCGAATTGAAATCACTTGTAGTACTCTACCACAAAGGACAACAACAAGTTGTGTATGTTGTCATCTGTTACCGTGTGCAGTCACTATTAATTAAAAAGGTAAATGCTCTTTTTCTGTCAAATCATCTGCTGATTTCTTTCCATTTTGGTTTGATATTAGAAAATGTTAAAAGATTTACGCACATTCATTACAAATTCATTTAGTATCTTATGTACATTGAGAAGGAGAATTTAATAGTATATATAGTAATTATTATGTGACGGTTCAGTTGTCAGTTCTGTGTGAATGAAGATGGTAATAAGTTAATAAAATTCTAAGGTTTTGTTAGTAAACCAAAATCCAAAATAAAAATCTCGGAATTTTACTTCGTATTTTCTGAATTTTAAGGCCTGTAAATGCCTGTCAGACACACTACACACTAACTACACACCAGACAGACGCCAGACAGTTCTACTTTCCAAGTTTCTACATCTACTTTAGTTCTTTTTTGTTTTCCTAATTTGATTTTCAGTAAAAATAGTGGGTTTGAAACGTTTGAAACGCAAATACCAATTGACAATAGTTCTGAGTTTTGGACGTGATAGTAAATGTGCATTACAAGTTGCAAGCGACAAAACAACCAGTTTAGACTTAAAACAATGTACAAAATTGATTTTCTCTAATGAAAATAGAATGCCACAAAAATATACAAGATTTTCACCAAATGGTGTAAATATTATTATCTTCTAAGATTTTCTTTGCATCTGTAGTCTGTAAATGTTTTTTAGCTGTGGTGATTTGCATGCAATCAAAAAAATCAAGTGAGTTTGTCAGCATATTTATTGTATGTAAGTATACTATAAAGGAATTTATTCATACTGCTTATTTTTTTGAATTTCTAAGATTGAAGATTATCCAACCTTAAAAATTCAAACATTTTAAAAATTGTGTCAGGTTCTGTGTCTGCTGGGGTCTAATCTAATCTATAAGTATCCTATCTTCCAATTCCAACGATTTACTTATCAGCGAATTACAACAAAATTCATTTAACTTTTAATGTAACACAAGCCTTGCCTTTTTTTTAAATTGTAGACCTATTTAGTATTGTATATAAGAGATTTTTGCATAAGATGAATCTATCTATAACCTATTATGTATTTTAAATTATAATATACATAAGTAGGTCTGTAATAGTAGTACTTAAAACATGGATCTTCTATAAAAGGTTAGGCATGTAGTCGGTTAGAAAGAGAAGTATGTCATGTACTGTTGGTGTTTAAAGTAAGTTTCAGCTGAGACTAAAATAAAAAGTGCAAGCGAAATGTTAGTTAATTATACAGATGTTTTTAAATTAATCCTAAAACTGAAAATCGGAATTGGTTTAATTCTACTCTGATTTCTTCAGTTACTCTCGTAATAATATTATGAAGGTACTTCTAGAGATTGATAGTTCTGTTACGGCATCGCTCTTATTCAGCACATTATCTCAGCTCTATACTCTATCGTTGTATCACAAACATGAAGAGCTCTGCACAAGCATTATTAGAGCTCTGTACAGAAGAGACAGAAGAGTATGGTGTTAACAGGGATCTTTGTGTATGCGTATGAACTGGAATAGTCTATGTAATGGGGGTCAAAAATCGTCCTTGAATTTTTTGCAGAAAGTCTAACTTGTAAGTTGGATTGTGTGTGCAGTGTACTGTGCACTCTTCCAGCCAAAGGACTACTCTCTCATGGTGCTGCAGTACCTATAAAATTGCTATGTTGTGGATCCCTTTTAAAAATGGCGAAGAAGCAATAATGTATGTGGCAAATGTTTAATGGCAATCTGCTTTGATGGTTGTTGCAGGTATCTCCTATCTTTTCTCCGGCCCCCGTCCCTCCGGCTCCAACTTCTAACTTGTGTTATCACCAGCAACTCTAAATAACATGGTGTGTTGAGGAATATTAAACTTGGACGAGATTTCTGCTCTGTTGCTAAAATTGCAAGTGGAAATTTTGACATTATTCAATCCGGTTGAAGCATTTGGTTTTATACTCGTACGTATTGTATGTCAATTTATTATGTGATCTGCCCATGAAGTAATGTTTTCAAATAATTTGCAAAACAACTTTAGTTGCTCTAAGTGAAAGAAATAAAGTAAACCGTAGTGGATATATAGAACGAAGACTGTGGAGTGAGGCAGTGGGTCAGGAAGTGAAAGTGCATCTAATGAGAAACTAGTTAAATGTGCCCAATTGATGACATTAGTAAACTTCCAGGTTTTCAATTTCACTGAGTATACGTAATATATTATAAGTTTCGAAAAATTAGTCATTCTACAGCAACAAATATGAGTGGAGTCGGGGGAGTAGCAACAGCGACTACCGCTGTGGTGACACCGTCCCAAGTAAATTTATCCGCTGCTTCCGGACCAGGATCCACAAGTATGCTATCGG
Source organism: Tomocerus maximus (assembly GCA_019776445.1). NCBI lineage: Eukaryota > Metazoa > Arthropoda > Collembola > Entomobryomorpha > Tomoceridae > Tomocerus > Tomocerus maximus. The sequence goes on along the minus strand of JABASH010000671.1, from coordinate 23,953 downwards.
CAGTTGTTCCAGCAGTTAATCCTTCAGTGCCTACCTCTAGTGCTCCTGTAGTGCCTTCAAGTGAGTTCACTGAATCTGATTCCTCTAGTACGGCTACCGCTTTAACTCCACAAGAATTACAAGTGCTAAGCGAATTGGACAGGTGAGTTAAAAAAAATAGCAATTTTTATCCGTAAAAATATGTTTTACTTTGTCAAAGTATATAGTGTAATCAGTTAAGCCTTTAAAAGTAGTATTGATTAGCTAAAAAGTAGTTTTCTGAGATTTTGCTCAGCTGATATCTATCTCCAACCAGCTACTGGCTGATGAATTCTGGAAATTGAGTTTATTGGTTAAGGAAGTCAACACCGACTTCGACTTGTATTTATGTGTGTGCACGTGCTGTGTGCAGTCAAACAATTAACCTTCATTGTGTTTTATTGCTTCCACAGCCGGCAATTCGGTTTCCTTAAGCTCAATTTACCTGAAAACGCGAAGAAGAAAGCCTTAGTCCTCAAAGTAAGTACACATAGATTGACTTTGTTACATTTACACAGATAAGGATCTTATAAGTAGAATTAAAGAATATTATTCAATCGTATGACATTTCAGTTGTGTGTAATAAATGCATAATTTTGTTTTTAGGCAATCAATCATTTAGAAAGAATATTAGTTGAGGCACAGCAGCAAAAAGAGTTGACGCCCGACTCATCTTCACACACCGGTGATGACAAGCGTATCAACATTGAACCAAAGACTTATTGTAAACTTGGACATTTTCATTTGCTTTTAGAAGATAACGCTAAAGGTACGAATGAAATTTATTAATCATTTAATGCTAAAATCATGTTATAATATATAATATATTATTTTCATATTTATTTTGATTATAACTATAACTGCTATTCGCTAAATAGTTGATGGCTTATGTTATTGAACTCTCACTTGTTTCATTTTTAGCCAAGTCAGCGTATCAAAAATTTTTCAATCAGTGCCCCGAGTATTGGAACGATTCTGCCTTCCTGTATGGTCTGGGTCTTGTCTATTTTCACTTCAACGCATTTCAATGGTAAGTACCTCAATTAATATACAACAATGTTATTATAATTGTGTTATTTACACTTGTGATACTAGTCAAATCTATGACACAGTAGATGAGTAGATGTCATTTTGTCGAATTTGTGTTATTTTGGCAATATTTTATGGTTTTTCATAAGTCATGATTGGAAGTCAGCTATGCTATAAGTGTGAGACTTTCTGTGATAGTAAGTAGTAAGTAGCATGAATTTTGTCGGATTTGAGGTGTTTAGAAAACACCCTATCACAGAACATTAAATCTTCCAATTGTTTAGGATAATGGACTAATGTTTTCATGCATATGTGAAGTAAAAGTCATAGTCCTGTAGAATACAAAATTATGATTTTAACTAACGTAGGTAACCTGGACTAGACTGTCTCAAACAGTTTTTCTAACTGAACAGTTAGATTTTTCTTTCAAATTATACTGGTTCACAAGAATTTTCAATCCCTTCTAAATTTGTCCCCTTAAGGGGTAGGGTAATTGATAATATTATATATGAAAATTATCAGATTTTTTTGGATAGAAAAGTAAATAAGGCAATACTATGTATTCTATCTTTCTATATATTATTATAGTAAATGCTGTATATGCTTTATATTTGCTTAAGATTTGTATTGACGGCCAGCTGTTTTCCCATGACATGAAGCTTAGCCGGCCTGTGCTGCATGATTAAAATAAGTACCTAGTTACCCTTAGGTTATTGTTGGGATTTTTGATGCTTGTGTTAAGCTTGATCCAATCTTCCCTTCTCCCAGTACTATCCCATTTACGCTTAGGATGATAATACTCTACGGAGCAAAATGTTCTGTAAAAGCAGTTGAACTTTTAAGTATAGATGAAATGAATAAGTGGTTATAGCTATAATAATAATAAAATAGGGCAAGTACACCATTTCATATTGTTATTATATTATATTCCACTTTCAGAACTACACACTGAGTGAGAGTGATGGTAGTGTTTCTTATTCATCTTACTGCATCTGAAAAACAATAGAAATACACTTCCCCTGTGCTTTTCTTGTCTCTCTCCCAGTAATAATAACTTTAGAATGCCTCCCTTTTGTAAGGTTCAGGGCAAGGTACTTATGTATAAACGTTTTTTTCTGTTTTATGGCCCGGGTGCATCTGTATGTACCTATGTTAGTATTTGTGCTGGGGGCTGTGACTGGTAAAAATTAGGTAGCTGCTAGCTAGTTGTCGTTATAGGATAGAACTAAGCTTTTCTCATTTTGATAGTGATTAAACATATTTCCCTTATGAATAGATATATTGTATTCATGAAACTGGAGTAGTAGCAACTGGAGACGGAACTGGAGAGATGGAAGGGATTCTTCTTCTCCGGTGCACTGTAGTTTAAAGATTTCTTGCCGTGAACAGTATATCTCTGTGGAGGCTGTAAATGTATACTTGATCTGTGTTACAGAGAGCTTAGCCATGCAGAGGGATCCAACTGCCTTAAGCAAACGAACATAAGAGAGTAGTAGAGTTGTTTCAAAAGATCCGAGCTTAGTAAGCAAAGCAAAGCAACCTAAAGTGAAGAGACCAAAACCAAACCACTCTTTCCTTCCTTTCCCATTAAAGTTGCTTTGGATTCTTCCTACTCGAGCTAGAAGAACCTTTTAGAGTTTTTCGTGTATAGTAGTTCTCTCTCTTTCAGAAGACATTTAAGAGCTGCAGTACCACCAGCACTACACGACTACACACGAGTTTCCTCCTAGTCGTCCTAGTAGTTCCTCTCATTCTCATCTCTCTCTTTCTCGAGTTGTTATAATTCTTATATCGTGATTCCTTCCTCAGCTTTTAGAGAAAGGGAAGCCAAATCTACTCTTGTAAGTTGTATGTATTCTCTCCAAGACGAGTTCTTTCTTGTAGGTGGTTCTTCAGTTCAGTTCCCCGTCGACAACATGTGCCATGCTAGTCTGTTATGTTCTTCTTGGTCATACCATCTACCTAACGATGTAACTCAACCTAACATAGGATAATATTATTATTATATCAACATAAGTAATACCTACGTAGAGTGAGTGAGGAGTATGGCCGTGGGGGCAAGTCTTCTGTTATAAAATTCAATGTAGGTATGCATTTATGTACAGTACATACTACTCCCTGCCTCTGGTTAGGCTTTTGACTCAAAGACTTGTATTGTATTCCTTCTCGGAGAATGAGGACCATTTCGATGGAGACTGCATCCATCCTGAGGGATTCTTTAGAAAATTCAACTCGCACGTACACAGTGTTCGTGTCCGTGCACTGTGTTTATATAGGCATATTTATTACATACCTACCTACACTTACATTCTACTAATTCTAAATTCTACAAAGATGTATGTGTATCCATTCGACCGATGCTTTTGTCATGTGAATTTCTTTTAGGGTTCAACTATTCTCATCTTATTCTTTTACTTTTTTATCATCTTCTTATTTTGCTTACATGATATTCGTGTTTTTGGGTAGCTTTATTTAAAAGATAGTATTTGTCTGAGAGTCTAGAGTCTAGACGTAGTAGTTAGCTTTGAGAAGCAAACTGCAAAAATCAATTACAATTACAAGTGCAAATATTTTGCACTCTCAAACTCACGAATCATTAGGTACACAATATCAAAATCTGATTTTTTAGTTTTCGAATTTCTTGAAATCTCAATGTGTTTCATTTATACTGAGATTTAGATGGATTTATTTTTCGGATGAGATTGTATATAATGTAAACGTAACATTAGTATGCTAGGTCAGATTTTTTTATACTTGCACATGGTTGGTGTTTTTTGCTACCTTTTATACCTATATGTGACGACTTAGAGATCTACTATCGAAGGTGAGTGGTACCTGTAGTCATTTTATACTATGTAATTTCAGTGAGTGTTTTTGTAGGAAGTTTTCATTGTATTGAAATGTGTAATGTAGGCGTACAAATGTAAGTGAACGCAGTGCATACCAAGCAGCTTCGAATCAGTTTAATCGAACATTTTTATTCCTACATGTCTGTGAATATGATAGAAATGGATTTAATTTTTTATAAAAGTAGGTAAGTACAAATGTTATCTGTATTTGCTAGCATAGCAGAGATAATTTTTGGGTAATACATGCCAATACATGGTAGTATGATGGTAGTATCTGTATATGTGGGAAAAGAGTTTGTATCACGCCTTACTGCATTATCAGCACAGCAAAACAAATAGGGTACATGTGCAGCCTTTTAAATTGTGTGCACTGTGCAGTAGTAGGATGGAAAATGGAATATTCATGCAACTGGCTGACTGGATATGGAATGTATTGTCTTCTTCATTGCAATAATAAAAGTGTATAGAGAAAATTGACAGTGTAACATGTGACATATTGATGACGATGAGAAATATGTGTACCTATATGTTTGGTTTGCAACCCTCATGAAAAGCTGATAAAAGTAGCAATTGGTTGAAAATCTCTGGTTTTTGTAAGGTGAATGGATGTTAGTTATCCGAAAAGAAGTGACTGTAAGTTGGGCTGTGTAGATATACTTATAATAGGTAATAAGACGTAGGAGTTTTATATTATACTTAATATATATGAAATGCAAAGTGGCTTTAGTAGCTCTTGTCTGGTCTACAGTATATTATTGTGTTAAAAAGTAAGTGTTGGAGTGCAGATGCTACTTGCTGTTGTAACTATATTATAGGAGGAAGGCTAACAGCGTAAACGTTGATGAGAAAATAGGCTGTAATAGAGGAAGATTAGATTGGGGTATGTATGGTTAGAGGTAGGTAGGTATATTATGTATACGCAGAGCATGTTGTGTACCGTACGTAGCGCAGCTCAGTTCATAGTGTAGACTCATGTAATAATACTTACGTCTTGCACTCGTCTCGTCTCTACTCTTCCCTTGTTGGGGGCAATAGCCAAGCGAAGGCAACGAAAAGGATTTTCTGTTCTATTCTCTCTCTGTCGTCGTATGACGACTTTGTATGTAACATGTAAGTAAGTAGTAGGTATATTATTATGTTGCCTTGCCTGGGCTCTTCTGTGATGTACATAGATGCATGAATGTGCATTAGGCCCTACTAAAATATGTATGGATGAATATAGCAATGTAAAATGTAATAGGTACCTCTATAATATGTTAGTATACCTTTTTGTATTTGCATAGGTAGCAGAGAAGAGTATAATAATGACTGTGGGGTATGTATAGTTAATAGCTGTATGCTCTCTCGACGCGACGGTACTCTCTGCTTTTAACTCGTTTGGTTTATATTGTAATATGTAACATAACGCTATCAGTTGAGTTGAGTGAGTTAGAGTTGAGTGTGCTGTGTAGTAGTATGAATGCTTGATTTTGTTGTGAGAGAGTAGACGTAGAGTAGGAGAGGAGAGAGAGACTAGTATTTTAGATTAGTAGTTGGAGTTCGAGGCATGGCATGGGATGGCAAGGCAAGTCAAGTTCTGGACTGACTGAGACTGACGATGAGAATCGTAGACACGAGCAAAAGCACAGCTGAACCGCTATTCCCATCCCATCCACATCAGTCGACTATTATAGTGTATTGCTTAACTTAACTTGAATCTGAATTCTGTTCACTAGGTAGTCCATACGCATTTTTCTGCTGTCCTCCGACAGACACACACCACACACTACCCAATCCTTTATTGCTTTACTCGTTCTAAGTGTAAGTTGGATCATACTCTCTGTATCCACATTTCAGTTAAAGTAAAGGTACAAACTCAAAAGCCTCCCATCTGCATCATCACTGGGACTGGAATTTAATTCACATTTTTCCTCTATTTTTTCTGTAGTAGACTGTTGTGTTTTAAATTCAGATACAATATAGTGTGTTTCAAAGACACAACTACAGCTCAGTAGTGTCTGTGTGTGATTGAATTTCACAGGCAGAGTGTTGTTTTGTGTAGTAGTGTGGGGAGCAAGTCGGTGGCAATAAACCTTTTTTTCGTCTGTTTTGTTGTTAATGCCTCCTGGGCAAGTGTTCAGAAAATCGTTCAAAATATTAATCGTAATTTGAGAATTACTACTACTCAGCAATTTTAGTTAAATTTTGTAGTTTCCTATCTGTGCGAATTGTACCGTGTGAAGAAGGGGGTCTAATTTAAAGTGACAACTCAGTGTCTGATGTTTTAAATAGCTACCTTTACTTTACTCGATCCGAACCTGAGTTGAATTGACTAGAAGGAAACTGATTAGTGAAGGACGGGAATATGTTAAAGGAAGTGTATTACTACAATCACCTATTTATGTTCTGATAGAAATGCAAGTGTGGATAAGCTTTCGGGAGCTGTTTGAGTATGTAATATAACTAAGTATATGTAAGTGAGAATCGTGGATAGACTTGTAGCGTGTATGTGTACGTGTGCTCTAAGGTTGGTTTGATAGTAGGGAAAAGAGAACAACCGGGATCGATCTGCGTCGGGGCATCTGCGTAACGTTATCCATTACACACGTTAACGCTACATACATACCATACAGTCTGCTTACAGAGCTTTTCGTAGCAAGACTTTCTGTTCTCTGATATATAACAGGAACATTTGACAAAGACTTGAGACCTAAGAACGCTGGAGACTTGCATTAAGTTAGCCATGTACATGTGCATTCGTATATAAACTGACGTCTTCAGAGCGTACTATATAGTAGACATATATATAGAGGTGCCTTAGTGTAGGATTGGATTGTAAGCTCTGCATTACTATTGTGTGATGCGATAACCGTAGTTGCTGCAAAAACGTGGCTTATGTAAAAATGGAATAGGGAAAGGAATCCAGAAAGACGGAACAAGGGAAGGGAAGGTTCCTTTAGTCGGATGCTACAATTGTTAGGAAAGTGCACACGTTGACGGGAATATAATATGTATGTATGTATATGTGCATGCACACGCACGCCCGACCCTCTCTCTCTCCGCATTTCTATTGCTAGTAGTCCGAAAAAGGAATAAATGTATATCTCTCACTCACTCTCGTTTCTGAAACGCATTCGGCTGTCTCATCCCAACTGCCATAATATATAAATAGGAAGTATTAGAAACTCACTCGGAATACGGATATAAATCTGTATAAAGTGTTGTTCTGTGTACACAGTAGGTTTTTATGCATTAACATTAGCACTGTACCTCTCTGCCTTGTGCTCTATCCTTCCTTCCATCCAAGCCACCAAAAAACACGAGAAAGGAAGAACAGTGAAAAAGATCGATGGATCGATCCATTTATATTCGCTGAAGTAAACTAAAAATCATTCCATTCATTCAATCGAGTCAAAAGGGACTTGCAGAGTGTTCGTCCAGTCCACTGCTCTCATCCAAACACTCTGCCAGTCGGTTTTTCTAATAGACTTATAAATGCAAACAGGAAAAACGGTACTGTACACTTTAATATTTTTTTCGTGCTCGTTTGAATATACCCTTCTGCGTAAAATAAATCTTCAGAGTAAGTAAAACTTACAGTTGGAGACTTTTTTTTGTGGTTGAGACAAAAGTTACGAAATCCTCAGTGATTTATTTCTGCAGTAAAATCGGTTCTCATTCTGGCCTTGAGACAAAAGCTATTTCAGATTAGAATTCACTTTCCCTGTGGACATTAAATTAATTATTGAAACTTTTTTATCATATCCTGCCATACAATATTAGCACAACAACCGAAAGTGTGTTCATTCAGTACTCTCATCATCTCAATAAATATTACATGTTCGTTCCACAATTACTACACTGCATACCATACTACAGTTCAATTTCGATATTAATTTATTGAGTCGACCTCAGGAATTCTGGTGCAGTGTAGTTTACTCAAGTCGCAACGGAATCACTGCCACAGCTACCTTAATCCAGTAATAGTTCAACCAACTCAAACACGCTCAATTTATACTCGGATCGACTCACGACTATTACAAATACATTATCCAAGGTGTTTCACTAGCAAATCTATAAGTTTACAATTTTACTTCCTACATTACGTCACTTAATAGCTTAACCATTTTCTCTGCGACTTCTTCCTCCGCACCTGCTATTACCGGTGGTAAGTAACTATAATATTTGTAATTGTTTCTTATTAGTTGTAAAAGTGATTTACAGCCTTGCCTTAGACGTTAAGAGCAAATTTAAATGGAATGTAAAGAGCATTGACAAGCGTAATTGGTTAGAACATTTGTGTGGGTCATTGTGAAATACACATTTCTTAAACTTCAAAGATATTTACTTCGTATGAACATTAAGAGAGTTTATTATCAGAGAGAAAGAAACTGTTTTCTTAATTCTGTATTTATAATTTATATACTACTATAGTTTGTAGTACATGTGCGTACAAAGTTCATGGTGTGTAGGAGTGAGTGCAATATGGTATAGGCATGTCTTTCTGTTCATGATAAGGTTGTGTAAACTCAGGATGCGTTCAAGGAAGAGTCATTAAAATCTGGTTAAACTTCTGAAGTCCATTAGTAATTCAATTCAGCTAAGAGATTTGTCTTCACGAATGCAATAACACACGAGTTTTTGGATTTACTTAGGTACATTTGTACTTCTGTGTGATGGGAACTGAATTATTATCGTTTTGTATTTATGCATTCGGCCTTGCTCTATTTAAGCCTCAAGCTGTCACTCAAACATTCTCTACTGATACATAGATACAAATTGAATACAATACTAGTATCGTCATCATAGTCATAGTCATAAGTAACTAAAGACAGATAAGAGAGTTCGACGAGTGAGTGGTGTGGTGATAGAAGAGAACTTATACTTTATACGGCAGAAACTACAGAAGTAAATAGTAGTCCGCTTTATAGTAATCATTTCACGAGACTTTCTGACACTAACTGCATATACTGTGATAAATATTTATTTATATGTAGTTGTATATACACTAGTACGATAGTTTTTCTGCTGACATATCCCATTGCGCCGTCGTTTTCATTTGACATTGTATACCAATATGAGGTGATTTAGGGTTCGTTGTCTTGTCCTGATTTTTTCCTGATTGACTTGTGATCACATTCCGTCCGTCGTGAAGTATAAGGTACTATACAAGATTTACAATAGTAGTGTATTTACTGTTATATAAATGTAAATATCATGTGTCTTTTAATAACTGATTGGTTTAACAAGTACCCAAAGGATTGTACTAAATGCAAAGAGTAGGCAGACAATGAGTCCCCAATGTCTAAGATTTTATTGTGGATTTAAAACATTATCTGTGCTCGTTATTATTTGATGGAACTTAAAACTACTACTGTGTAATAATAATGACGATAGAGAAGGTTGTTATTGTTGGTTTATGGTTTACAATTGCAAATCTAATAGAAGGTTAATGTTTAGTACTCTAAACTAAAGTTGATACCGTCATGTCATTATTGTGTACTTAAATAAGATCACCAGATGATACGCTATTATAGCTGGTTTTATGATGAAGTGATAATTTATGGTTTCACTTTACAACTCGTGTAAACAAACATGCACGGTGGTAAGAAATAAGGTTACGACGGAGGAAGACTGTCATGTCCTTATGTCAGGCTATGAGTGTTCATGCCAGGATAGTCAGAAAAGGAAAACTTTTGATTGTTCTTATGCTAACTACTGTTTGATATGACTAACTAATGATAGGTAGGAAGAACAGGTATATAGGTAATAATTGAATTGTATCGCAGCAGGAACAGGGTGATCGACTTTTGATACTTTACAATATTTATGTCATGTCATAAGCAGTCTGTTAGATGAAAATATTGTTCTCCATCATTGGCAAAATAATTTTGAAACTTGTATCGAAATCCAGGTGTTATTATTTATTTCTAAAGTATAGCCGTAGTACGTAGTGTCAAAGTACCTTCTGTTCTTAACTCATTTCGTGTCACACACAACATAATAGAACTGGAAGGGTTTGCATTTGTAGTAAATAGACAGCTGTAGGGTCTGTTTTATTCTATTTGAATAGAAGCACGTATCATAACTAAATGGAAGCATTTCTTTTGTTGTGTTGTGATGGTTTTGTTGTTCTCATGGTATAAAACTGAAAGAAATGTCTGTTGAGGTACGTTGTGGATCACAAATCGAGCAATCTGCGATTAGGATTACGTTGTATACTTTGTAAAATGTAATGTCCTGTTTTCATTTGCTATAAGGCTAAAGGTGTTCATCTGCACATATGTTATAACATGCTATGGTAAAAGTGGAAGTCATCATGCGATGCAGAAAGTTAATGTACCTATGTATAACTACGATGCATTTAATACATAAATAAGCAATAAAATCTTAGACATATACATATGAATGCATGTGCATTCAATGGAATAAAAGTACGGTTTATTGTGTGTATGCTGATTGGTATATATTATAATGATTCAGGTTTATTGTAACAATGATGCATAGGTGAGTTATACCTGTCTTACTTAAAACATGCAATTGCACATACATTTGATTGAACCTTCTCTGAGACGAAATAGTAGACAGGTGTTACTCGGAAAGTAAGAATAAGAATTGAGTCCAGTTCGGTTCAGAGTTCAAGAGTCAGTTGAGAAATGAAGGAAATTATCTTCACAGATGCGAAATACAGAATGGAATGAATGATAAAGAATTATTCACGTAGAAGCATTTTTAAGGCAACTTGAATATTTCGCACGCTATGTTAATTGAAATGTTTGTAATTCTTCCTTCATTTTCCTGTGACTGTAGTATCCTCTGTACTTAGAACAATTTAACAGTCTGACTGACCTAGCATTGTATTTGGGAAAGTTAATTAAGCTCTCTGTTTTTTTACATAGCAAGAAATTAATGTTGAATACTCTGAATGTAAATATTGAGTTGATAATTATGTTTGTTCTAAAAATAATTATAATATACAATCAACAATGCGTGGACATTGTTGTAGAACGTTGTACTGATTTCATAGTTTACTTAAATGTACCCAACACCATCTTTTTGGATGGCATAATGGTAATTAGAGTGTTAAACATTGTCTGCAGAAATGAATCGAGTGGATGGACCGGTTTGAGATTTACATTATACATCACTAGAGACAAAGTTCAGGTAGATAGATAAGTAGAGAAATGTAAAGGTAGGACGCAGAAGGATTCGCAAGAAGGGTATGTAATAATAATATTCGTCTGTGAATTACAATAGTGATTATGCAATAAAGTAGTGCAACCTTTTTAAAGGAGTTATAGCATAGGAAGTAAAATTATAAATAAGCAGTAAAGAAATAGAGAAAGGTTAGCACGGACTTACAGAGATGGTTAATATTATGCAGAAATGCTTAGAAAGGAATTGGCTACAGAGAACTTGGATGTTAATTTGGTCCAATCAAAATGTAATTGAATGGAAGAAAGAATACCTTTTCCACCGCAAATTACAAAAGAAGAGATTTCTTCTCGCTATATAATTATGACTTACTGTGCACACATACGAGGCGTATAAAGAGGATGAACAGAGTTTTCGTTTACAGTTGCTAATCATAGGAGATCAGTGATTATTGTAGTGGGATATCGAGGGAAGGGACAGGATGGGTGAAATATTTGACTTTCATGATGTTTGCAATTTTCTTTGAAACTTTGGTCAGTTCCGGTCACATTTCGCCTACAGTTCTATGCGAATTTACTGCCAGCATTTATTTGCAATCAGTATATTGAGCGTATATCGATGTAGCCCCTACTATATACTATAGTTTTTACCTATTGTGTGAAGTATGTTCAGATAGCTGTTCGTATTTTTGTATCACGCTACAATGTTATACGCTAAAAGCAGTTGTGTATCAGTTATGTGATGTATGTAAATGTAAAATGTTGTCAGGTTTATGTACACATAGCTATTTCCACCTATTGTAGACAGGATGAGAGAGTTGTACTGTAAAATGAACATTGTACGTATATATAGGTGTATGCATATTTTAATAGAGTACACTCACACATTTCTAGTTGTATTGAAGCGAGTTTAATAAATTAAAGGTAAAGGGTTGGGTTAGACTCTCTCTCTCTATCTCATCCTCTCTTTGGGTGCATTGTATTGTGAATGTGGTCTGGCTGGGCTGGTTTGGTCGTGCTCGATTGGCAGCTGTGGTTCTTTTTCTTTCTCATAGCAAATTACTGGATATGATATGATAGGATTTGCATGGATTCCGAAGGGATGCAATAGACAGAGCAACGATTATGGAAATATGGAATGGATGTTATTACATATACATCGAATTAAGCCTGCTCATCATTTATATGTATTTAGTTTCAGTATTCACAGTATTCAGGTAGCTACAGTTGGCTTTGCTTGGCTGTTTCATTTGACTTTCAATAGTGGATAGGGGATAGCCAAACTACATAGTGTGTAATTTGTGTATGCAACGAAGCAACTGATAAAAACTCTCTCTCACAAGTCCCAACTTATGAATGGGAGGAGAGCAAGTAAAAAGTGGTCAGTGAGTCGAGTCGGGATACTAATGTTAATGCTAAAGAGTCTATGTATCGTGTATATCTATTTATTGCAACTTGAACTGTTTGGTCCGTACGAAGCTGCTGGCCATTTTCCAGCTTTGTTGTATCACATTTTTACATTGTCTCTCTCTCTCTGTTTTCTACTATTATCTTGCATATTATGTCTGCAGGTTTTATGACTTACGGCTTGTAAACTGCTATTTTGCTACAAAGGTGTATGCTATGTTAACACTGACTAGACATATGTAACTTACAAATTGCAAATTTGACGGAATTGTGCAGAAATGTTAAAGGGGATGTTTGGTTAAGTGTACAGAGTGCTATTATGTTTGCATATGCAATGTCACAGTGCCAAAAATTAAATCATAGGAGAAATTGTTTTCTGTGGAGAGCCAAAAGTTCTCCGGAAGTTAGTGTCAGTTTTCATTTGTATTGTTTTACTCCAACAAATACTGCTGGACCGTGTAATGCATACTCTGTGGAGCTCACACTATGTGTAGTTAGTTAGTAGTACACCTACGTAATAATGTGTAATTACGTTTATTTGAATTCTCTCATTCTAAGCCTGCATGTTACGAAAGGGGGAGTGATTAAAAATTTATAAGGCATGCTGCACGAATCGAATATCTGCCTTTGTTACTTTTTTCTATTATTGATACATGAAATGTTGCTTCGGCTTCATGGGGAATACTCTCGTTTCTGTTTGTCAGGTTTGACCGAGCAGGTGTACTATAATTTTATAATGTTTACAAGTTACATCTACATTTTCTATTTAGATATGTACAGGAAGGCTCTTTATCTCGCCTGCAATTTTAATATTTTTTCATGGAATGTATATTCCAATTTACATGTTTACCAGTAAAGGGAGGTGTTTTAGTAATGCCTTTCTAAACAAAAGAGTGTTAAAAGCCAATTTCATTTTCATTGTTTAAATAGTTTATGCTTATGGCTTAACTTATTGCATTTACGATTTTGATCTTCAATTATTTTATATTTATGTCCATGCATCACTACTCAATTTGTATTTAATTTATGAAGTGTTTTGGACTGGAGACTGGAGAGCCATTTTGTAGCACAATCGTATTAATGTTTAATGTTTTCGCTTTCTCTGTGTTATCAATCAAGTCCATCATAGTCATGCTAAATCGTACTCGTATTTTGAGTCCACGATTAAAAATATTGGGATTCCCGGCTTATTATGTAAATTTTAATGAACTGTCAAACAATTTAAAAGCTTATTGTTGATCAAAGGAAGTACTAGGTATTAAATAATGATCAAATTTTCGATACCCTTTTATATTTTTACTCCCATCCTTGTGCAGTGAAATTGAATTATGCATTTCACTGCACAGTAAAGGGACAGAATAAGAAGATAGCATTTAAAGTGGTACATTTGTATTTTTGTACTGTACATACTTACGTACATAAAGGAGATTACATGCTATGCGTATTGTGTTTCATATAACAGTAGCTGTACATTGCAGATTAATAGTTTTGTGGCTGTCATGTACCTTCTATGTGAGTGACAGTGGCCTACGTGACAGAAGTTTCATAGTAGATATAGAGCAATGGGCTTATATTTAACCGTGGCTGTTGAGTTGCGCCTGCGACTGTGATATACTCTTTGTGTAGGATATTGTGTGTGTATTGGTGTCAACGTCTGTCTGTTTGTAAGTGGACAGTGCAGTATGTGATGTGACATGTGTTATGTACGGGGTTATTCAATTCTTTGTATACTATAAGGTTGGTAGTAAATTGCGAATTGAGAGAATAATTTGGTTAGGAAAAATTAAATGTTAGTATTGTAATACTACTGGTATAAATAGAGTAAACATACTAAATTAAACCCTTTGTGAATGAGCGATAATACATGGAATCTGAAAATATACTATTAATTCAGTATTCTCGACGGTTATACAAATTTACCAAAAAAAATTAAGAGCCAATATGATAGTCAAAGGTGAGTCACGTCACGTGGTAACCCTGATTCTTAATTAATATTATGGTATTTCTAAGTATTATGAGTATAGGTCGAATAATAATACTTTGGGAAATGGAAATATAATTCAATTAACTGAGATGAAAGCATCGGAAGGAAATATTTTTGAGGATCTGCATTTCCTAATTCATTTAACCAGGAAAACGCAGTTGGAAGGTCTATATGTCAGTGTCATGTATCCGTTATCCCCTTTAGGTCAAAGGTAGTTATGCTTATGCCTCCCTACCTACTTTTGCAATTTTGCACATCAGTATATAAACAAAGGAGTTTAGTAACTGCAGATATCCCAAACCATACTAAATAAACAGAGGTCCGACTTTCGCAATTAATGTTGGAGCTAGTGTACAAATTATTGATTAGATTAAAGACTGCGCAGTGCGTTTAGTAAACAATGTGTAGCAGTAGTTGGCAAGACTTTTCGTTGTGGCCACTTATTTTTCAGATGTCATGTGCTGTAGCAACTAATCATTGGATTTATTGGGGATTCTCTCTCTAGGGTCCTCCGTCTGAAATGGAAAGTGTGTTTGTTTCATATTGTACTAGGAACTAGTAGAAAGGAATTGAAAATCGACGTATCAAATCCACAGAGCTTTGCTCAACAGGGAAATCCCTGTGCACGTGCATGACAGACATTAATGGTCTCGTGATAACTGCGTCTAGCAGTGTGCAATGCAGCGAATGCAATATGTATGATGTCATTGTGCCGTACTATTACACTTTATACAGGTCTCACTGATCTACGCTGCGAATAGCGGATGAACTAAGTACGTTAATACATTTCTCACTTTTCCAGCACTGATATCAACTTACCGCTTACTCTGACATTTATTTTATGTTCGAATTCAGTGACATTAGTTTTTATGGCCCTCTGCTCGTCCGAGTCCTCCCTATTTGTATGCAGATTCAGATCCACTTCGGCGGATTATCAAAGGAATTGATGTGATGTTCACTGAGCTCTATTGCTTGACTACTTACTCTTCTCTGTTATTCACGTAGGTAGCTGCAAAACTGTATTTATGCCTCGTGAGTGTTTGAATTGTTATTAAGATGCGTTGATATGATATGTGAGTTGGAAAATTCAGTTTTCATTGACATAGACATTTTAACATTTTGCTTTATGTACAACATTTTAGGTACTTATTTAATTCCCCTTATATGATTTTATACATTCGTTTTAATAGATACAACTTCTACTATAATATTATCTGCCAATTCATATTTGTTACCGAGCAGTAGCGATACTTTTGACAGTTGCTCATAATGCTTAATTGGGGACCGTATTCCATAACTGCCCTGCCTACACATATTATTTTTTTAAATTCAAAATTAAGGATTTGTATTTGTTTGTAACTATTGTAAGTTATCATCGTGCTACAAAACATTGCAGTTCTCCTTTAACCCAAATCCCAATGCCTTAATAACCAACGAAAACTAAACCATTGCATTGTGCAAAAGGCTCAACAGCCAACAAGGCAACTTATATGTATTTTGTGTTATGGTTGTGTCGTCCTGACGCATTTATGTGAGTTATGTCTATATGTAATGCCGTATGTAGAGTTCATTCATTCACACTCACACGTGTTAGAAAGTATAAGTTTAGTCATCCCGTGAATAACGGGACATAAGTAGAAGATTATTTCAGACAGAAAGTGCGTAAGTAGACCTTCATGTAGCTATTATTGCATTTTTGTATATAGCAGTAACTGAAAGCAATGTATCATGTTATTTATATTATATCTGTGTATATATGTCCAATAGTAGTAAATACAAATGAATATAATATTATAGTGACTACAAGTAGAGAAAGATTATTTGCGAAAGGCATGTGGCGATTATATCCTGCTCACGAATACAGTAACATACTTTAGTTGTGCTATTCAGCTGAATGTTAGTTACAGATACGAATTGTATTGTGTACATAATCTCGGTTTTTAAAAGCGTTTTCTGTCTTTATATGCATAAGAGATGCTTCAATCGGCACAAGTCTGAAGTCTAGCTTGCAGAACAAGAACAGCACTGTCGGCCCGTTTTCACCCTTCCGTTTCCCTTTGTCGGCTAACCTGCTTACAAAGTGCGTACTGATCAGCTAAAATGTAGTAAAGCGTATACTGGAATTAAAATTAAACGTATAACCATCATGTAGTTTTAGTTAGCTTGCATATTTTTGTTTGTTTTGTTTCGGTCATCGTTTTTTGGTTATAAGAATCTAGGCAATTACAGGCAATATCAAAAATTATTGTATTAATAATTAATAAGGCCACTAGGTACCTTATTATGTTCTGTTTGATAAAGATCGACAAAAATAACTCCCAAAAGGTGTCAGCCCACATTTACATTTTAAGATATTTCCCGTATAAGCGTCGGAGTCGGAATACAAGACTCAATTGTGTACATAAATCAATGCACACAGCAAACGTAGACATGATATGGGTGTTTTGTGTTTTAAATATTTAAAGTTTGACATTTTGTCCATATTTACTTGACATGCTTACATTTACTTTTGCCGTGTATATCAGTATCAGAAATAGAATAGTTTTGTGGCATGATCTATCTATATATAGGTACTATCATATTTATAAGTAGTACAAGGTGGGTATTCACCTTGTATCTATCATTGCAATTGCAGAATGCACAGAGCAGAGTAAATTGTATAAAGTACATAATCCTTATAGTAGTGTGTGTACGACAAAAAATCTCTTAATATTGTATTTTGCGATTGTCCATTATATGATATAGTCAAAGGCAATTCGACCGGCCCATATAAAATATTCACTATTAAATAAAAACACCAAGTTAGAGGTTTTACACTGCATTTTGCATGTTAACCACAGTTAATTATGTATGATTTTTTAAATTAAATATTCCAAATAGGTCTTATTCCGTTGCTTTGACTGACAGCCCTTCTTGCTTTGTCAAGGTTGAACTGTTTACATGAATTGGGTTATTAAAGCTGCAATATTACTATACTCGGCTTTCATAAAGTTGGAACTTGCTCTTGGGTAAGAAACATAAATAAGCAGTATTACACACTATATACAAATACATGTGATGTAATAATAAATTGGGGCTTGGCTAAAATTGCAGTAGATAATATATGCGTACACATTCAGATTGATTTTTATTGAATAACCAATCATAATTTGGCTTGGATAGGGAATCAATGGAATATAGAATAAAACTATTGCTACTTTTATTACTGAAATAGGAATGTCACTTACAGGAAAATCAGATAAAAGCAACATTAAGATGGAAGTGGACATTTAGGGTGGCCATATGTGTGGTGTTGTGACCATTGGACATCTTTTCGGCTATTGGTGCTCGGTCATCTGTAGCGTTGAATGGAACATAAAGGGAGTGAGCAGGTCAGATTTTCAGTGGGAAAGAGCCCTTTTATGACTATGAATTTCATTAGAAACGATTTGGAAGACATTTATAGGATTTACTTATTATTATGTCTCCCTCTTGTTACTCAGTCACGATCAACTTACTTGTCAAGTGTCATGCTACTTCTCTCAGCAAGGCACAGGCTGGAAATAATACCCGTTTCCTTTTCTTTATACTGATGTAGTAGCTAAGCAATTGTGGCAGTAAATCACAATAGTTCGAACGTTGAAATATTTATAAGACCTCTGGACATTGAGATACCCAGCCTAAACTAGTCCCCGACCCATTTTGTCCCTTCCGTTCGTCATTTATTTCATATACTATTATTATTGTCGTCACAGTTAAATACAGCCACAATATTATCCACCTATAAGTAAGTGATATTGCCATACTGTGTTAATAGATATACTAAGATAGCCCATATCAAGATTCTGACCAAAAAGGATAATACATTTTCTAGATGTATAGAAGTGACCGTGGTCAATTTTTTTATTGTTGGGTATAGCAAAATTATCTAGTCTGCTCTGCCTTTATTGAATTGTGTGTGTACATATTATGTGTATACTAATGTTCTGTGCAATGTGACACAGCGGATGCTGTACAGTGTACCTTCAAGGCTCGTTTTCTGTATTCGAGCAGGGGCAACTGTGCTTGTGCAAAGGGGACAAAAGTATTTTTGTACTCAATTCTTTCCTCAATGAAATCAGTTCCGTCACTGAGTTCTGTCTGTAATGTTCCCAAACTGTAGCTCTGTCTAGTCTCGGTCTCAGTTTGACATTTTTGGTTTTACTAATAAAGTATGCTGTGTAGTTCGGTAGCACTTTAACTAATGTCTATTTCACTATACTTCCTCCTACTACTACTAGGGTACAACTCCTAGTTAGCTAAATTACCTACGGATATTACGGTTTTAGTGGTTTGCTAATAATATTAAATGGTAATGAAATGTCCTCTTTACATTTACATAAATAATGGTAAACCTAGTGTGTGCAGTTATATAAGGAAATGAGGACAGTACTTATTCTGTAAAAATTTACAAGTGAAGAACAGGGATGAGTGGTAATAGTTTCTAGTATAGATAACGTGGAGTAGAATCTTTACCTTAGTCAGACGTTATGTTTATATTGTGTACAAGGAAAAGAGGAAGAGGTTTCAGTGTAGCGTAAGTGTGAGTGATTTTGATAATGAGAAGAAGATAGCCTAGGGCCATAGTCTTCTGACATGAACAGTCAGTTCATTTCTCTTTACTTCTCTTTTGGTCTCACGTCACACTTGGGCAAATTTTAGGGCAGTGAACTGACTTTATGTTGCAGTTGTCTTCAGCTATATATTTGAATACATTGTATTTGTGTATCTGCATACTCTTTTTGTACTTTGTCAGTACCTACGGAACAGAGCAATATTAGAATTCACCTGTTGTGGAATGCACTGTCATATACAGATATAAATTGCAAGGGTATTTCACTATTCCTATGCTACTAGTTACATACATGAACATTTGCTAATGCTGGGAATTTGCGGCTGGGTCGAGTTCTTGTTCGGTAAGTACAATAATATCTCAACCTACCTGTTTAATATAATAAATGTGTGCATCTCTTACTCACTTTGTTACGTCATTTGGACTAATTCTGTGTGTATGGTTATTGCATATGAATATAGTTATGATTATGATCATGATACAACTGTATACATACATTTATAGTTGCGTACAGAGTGTGAAGTGATTCAGTAACAATTTTTATACATTGCACTCCGTACATTTTTATAAGCTATAAATATTGTGCTGTACTTTTGCATTGCATCGGTTGGGGAAGTTTAGGAAGGTAGTCATGTGTAGGTTGTTTAAGAATGAATTGGAAGAGTTCAGTGTAGACAAGTCCTGTTTTGTAAGGATTTCTAGATTAGATCATAATCAAAACTACTTACCTAATGTTTCCGCTCATGGTTCCCACTTTAATTTATGTCCAGCAAAATACAGTTTGAAACCTTTGCAAAGTATGTTTTATCCAAAGGGCTCTGTTGATGGATCTAGATCGCCAGATTATGTGTGCATGTTATGTTATGTAATCTTGTGAGTATTAAGGGGCTTTAGCTTATCAGTTTAATTTCACACATGCAATATGCTAAGTAGAAAATGAAAATAGGGAACAACCCTTTCGCAGAATTTGCGGTATCGAGCTGGCTTTGCTGGTTAGACCTATTTATATGAATGAATTCTTAAATTTCAGGTTAAGTTTAGTGTATATGTACCTAATGTGTGTTTGGAGATTTATTGAATCCTTTACCTTTCACAAATATTGAACTTTGCACTGTTTGCACTCCTGTTAGTGACTCAATTGTAAAAGTTTTGCCAAAACAATTTATGATAACTTTTTTAGATAATGTCACTAATGTGGCTTCTTCATTCTATATCAACTACTTCTTGTATAGTAATAGGTCCTACAGTGGCATGGAATTCACTAGTGAGAGGATGAAGTAGTTAACGAGT
Organism: Tomocerus maximus; assembly: GCA_019776445.1. Classification (NCBI taxonomy): domain Eukaryota; kingdom Metazoa; phylum Arthropoda; class Collembola; order Entomobryomorpha; family Tomoceridae; genus Tomocerus; species Tomocerus maximus. The sequence continues at coordinate 3,652 of JABASH010000671.1, read as the reverse complement.
GTTCATATCGTACCGTACAATTGTACAGATATCAGCAAGCAAATCAATCACGTACTTTATTATGCTTTTAATTTGTTTAAAAAAATACTTACCTACCATAAGTTTCCATTGTTAACTATTTAGATTACGATTGGAATTCAATGCAAAGTATTTGAACGAATAATATTAATATCGTTTTGAATCATTGAACGTTAAACTGAAAGACTCTTATGCTTTCACTATACTATCTGTTTCACGTACCTATACATTGTAATATAAATACCGACACCGTGTATAAAACGTGGCGGTATAAAGTACAAAGAGATACTTTAAGATGTAATAATTTATCCGTGATGCAATTGGAATGAATGAAATCTTAAAAGCTGTAGACATGAATTTGACATCAATCAGGATGAGTTAGCATGGTGGTGGTGCTTATGTGATAACAAGTAGTGTCTAAAAGCAAAGTAGATAAATAAAGAAAATATGTGATAAAATTTTCAGATGTGCCGAACGTTTAGATTTGTATTTTGTTTACTATTCCCCAAATGGAAGTTTTAGTACCTTTCCTAGTCTGGAATTAACAGTAATATGAAACCCAATACAGTGAATCATCCGGTTGATTGGTGTGTCTCCAAGAATGGTTTTCTATGCTTGTGTACCTTTTAGATGTAAGCATGGAATATTTATTTACTTACTTATTTACCGGACCTATTTTCAAAGCATAAGGAAAGGGAAGAGTGAGGGCTTTGAACGTTTAGTAAATGACCTTCGGAATAATCCAAATGTTATTCAGCTGAAATCGTTACGGTTTTCGAATTCATTGTTCGCACTCGCAGAGTACAATATGTTGTGAGGTACTATTCTTACCTGTAATTATATAACCTAGTGATTATGGTTGGAAGCATTATTGTATGGAATCTGAATATGACTGACGTGATAAAGGAGTCTGTTGATGGATGTTCTAAGGAAATTCTAAGGCACTGTATTGAAGTAAAAGAGTAGATTTTATTACCGATTTTAGTCCCTTAATAATCATCTCATTTTTTTCATCCTGACAGCATGCCCAGGTCGGTTTGAGTACGCAACTTACTTGAAAGTAAGTAAAACACCTGGCAAATAGATGTCCACATACAATAAGTGAGGTGATAAATGAAAGTGGAAAGGTACCTTTTAGAGTGTTTACCTGTTCCATCCGACTTAGGAAACCTTTGTTAGCTTTCATTTCGGAGGTTTCTGTTTGTATGAGTATTTATAAGTGTTACTTCAGGCTACTTGGCTTGGATACTAGTTAATTTAGTTTCTTTCTGCCAATGAGTCTTGAGATAGAAGTGAGAAAATGATATTTCTATTTTCTGGGAACAATCACTGTCGATATCAATTAAATTAAAAGAATGTTATCAGAAATGTATTGGAAAAGCGTTTATTTTTGATGTTCAATCTGCATAAGTATAGGTGTAAGTACAATGATTATCGGACACAAATCTTAGAAGTATGTAAATTTTTTCTTGCCGGTTGAGTCCCTCTTTATTTGATTGGATATGAAAATGATAAGTAGAGTCTCTTATCTTACAACACACACTTATATTCTTCGCACACAAATAGGTCTCACGCCTATAAGTTTCTTGGAAGAAATTACGAGTTAAAATGCATATCGACTTCACGATTCTGTAGAAAATACCTCAAAAGCAAGGAAATATTCATTGCATGTCTGTCTGTGTAGATGCCTGATATAGACTGTAGTCTGTAGTTATGAAATAAATGATTGTAGGTCTTGTTCTCGTTCCGTTCTGGGTTGCCACTGCCAGGCAGCTTTGATATGACATCATACGATCGTAGACTAGACGGAGGAAATGTTAGAAATAGTGTGTTTACTGGGAAAAAGGTAGGTACTGGTTCTGCTTTGTAAAGCCATGTTACAAATATCAAAATATCATCATACATACATAGCAAAGGTATTTTTCCAATGCAGGTAGATAACCTTTGTTCGGTGATACTTCTACATAATAGCCACTTGAACTACTGTATTCTGCATGTACTATATAGTAGTTATACGTATGGTTGCACTACAATTTTGTAATGTTGTAATCTATTCAGTGCATGATACATCAACTCACATCACATTTTGGATAACATGCCTATAGGTAACCTAACTGAAAGTGAATAAGAGAGTACGTTCATGAAAATAGTAGAGTGACAGAGGCATGCAATACGGTTCCAAGTATGTGATGTGATTCAATCAGAAGGCAATCCAATCTCATGTTCTGAGCTGTGTGTTGTGTGTCATGCTTTTTAACGAGATAAGACTATGGCTGTATTTTGTCCCGACCGCGAGCACATTTTGTGTGCATAATGCATAATAGCCGATAGCACTGGTATTACATATAAAGGTACCTTATATGTTGGTTTTCTAGTCTTGTGTCTTGTTTTATACTGGAGAGGTTTTTATGAGATAGAACATTTCATCGGTGCAGTTAGTGCAAGCAGTTTGTTGTAAAAAGAAAGAACAAAAGAGACCAGGTGGCAGGAAATAAGATTTCCAATTTCCTATCCACTACTCTACTCAGTATTTCTGGCTCTCACTCTCTAATCTAAGCACTGAACAGTTTTTAGTTTCTTCACAGTTCTTCAACAAGAGCATTTGGGAATACCTAAATACTTCTCTAGGTCAGATTTCATTTCAGATCACTCACTCGTTTGCTCTGTCATTACAGTTCTAGTTCGAAAACTTATGTCAAGGGATTTATGACGCTATAATATATTTTGACTTGACAAGTTGAAGACGAGGGTTGAGGACTTGATCCAAGTTTTGATTTACTGTCAAAGCATTTTCTTTACCGCTCCAGTTCGAGTTGGAGCACTTTTATTTTCAGATTTCAATTTTATGACTCGTATAACATCAAAAGGGAACTGTGTGTCATTTTCCGTGTTTACAATTATCTGTGTATATCTGTGATTTTGTGTGTTGTCTGTTTGTCTTATCCTTGTAAATCGAAAAGTAAGTACGTGTCTTCTTTCTTGGTAAGGTATTTAGAGTTCCTACCTATTCCCTTATTTATTCTGATGGGTCATAAGTCAATAGAAAATTTGTTGAAGTTCTGTGTACCCTGTTTGTAGTGTCAACTGTCAAGTAATTATTATTAGTTCCTACCTTATGGGATAACTATTAGTTATAGGTTATTGTCCATTCGTTAATGACCTAAGTAGTTAAAGTTTCGAACGTTCACTACTTGACTTACGGTTTATGACGTCTCATTTTCTTTCATTGCTTCTTCAGGGAGGTCTTTTCCTGGAAATGAACATAGCTCTCAATAAATGTGATTGTCAATTGCAGATGGGTAAATCCCTATTACTTTATGACTAAAGAAAATCAAACGAGGGTTGACATTTATTTTCTATCCTTGCTCCCGCTAAAATCAGAGAAAATAATAATTCTGGAAGTTTCATGGAAAAGTTCAATGCGTAGGTATTGTAAATTATTATTTAGTAATTATGTATTACGTGGCATTATTTAAGTGTTCCTATTTTCATTTTGAATCAGCTCCAGTGTTGTTATTATTGCTAAAGATGAAAGTATCAAAGGTTTCAGTAGGTAGTAGGTATCTCTGTTTTCATGATAAAAGATGAGAAAATTGGCAATATTATTGAGATTTCGTGTCATTTCGATACTAAT
>JABASH010000670.1:0-35680 GCA_019776445.1 Tomocerus maximus | reverse complement strand
AATAATAAAAATGCTATTTTTGTGAAACTGGTAATAAAAAATCGTCATTTACCACCACAAACTCACTAATTGATATCATGCCCATTTGCCTTAGGTATATATGAAAAGTTACAATAATTTCATACCCCTTACTCATTGCGAAGTAAATATTACGAGATGACTTACATCTTTAGTATTTCTACCTAATGTCTATTTCTGTCAATGTATTTCTAACCAATTACCTATCTATCTATTTCCATGATGTTTGTCAAGAGGTTTGAAAAAGGTTTTATTGATGAATTAATCGTTATTAATTAAACTTTGTCAGATATTTGTGCGCTAATGTTACACGCATGTTTTGTGTCGATAATTTATGCGATATAATATATTTCATCTTAGGATTTACTAAAATAGATATTCTATAATATTCAAATGCTAACCAACCACTAATCTGCGGGTTTTCATGGAACGCAGTGAACAGGGTGTCGGTCAAAACACCTGGTATTTTCATTCAGTGGATTCGGTATATAAACAAACAGGTAATGACTACACTTTAGTTTCAATTCAAGTTATCGTTTAAGTAACTCTGTTGCATTTCAATAACCTAAACGCAGAAATAAAAGTAATAATTTCCGGCAATTGAAAATAGTTCTTTTCAAATATTTTGAAAATGTCTGCTTTGAGATTTACAATTGTAATTATTTTCGCACTGTGCGTCAGTGTCCACAGTTTGGATTTGGATCGTAAGAAATAATTTTACAATGATTTCTGATTCAAGAATTCAAAAAAATCAATCTGCAATTATTTAATTGTAATTACAGCAAACGGATGTCAGTGGGCTCCTTGTGTCACAAAAGGAGCAGATGAGAAATGTCCGTCAGGACTGCTTACAGGACCGGATGCTGACAGATGCGTTGTTGATGTCTGTCCCGCCGGTGAATGTCGGTATTACTGCTGTGCTCCTGCAAGAAAGTAATTGACCAATAGATTTTTCTTGACCGATTGACCCAATTCAAAAAATTCTTCAGTTTAATTTGAAGTTTTGAAACTAATCCAAAACAATGAAATGTACCTAGAGTGTCTTACAATTATTAAAATGCTTTTTAAGTAGTTTTTTAGAAACCAAAACTATTAGGTAAAATGTAAATACAAATAGAAATAAATCATTAGTTAATTGTTGCAATTTAGTGCACACCTACATAATTTATGCGTTTAATTGTCTATAAAATACGTGATTTCCCTTTAGGCTTATTTCACACATAATCGCACGTGTCATTCTCATTGCATGTCCATATTACAGTAAATAAATAAAAATCGCATTTGTACATTGTAAATACATAATGCAATTGATACAAAGAAATAACTTTTTGGTATAGAAAAGCATAGCGAAGAATGTTAAATGTTTACTTTAGCCCAGGACAGAAAAGACATGTGTAAGAAAATGAAAAAGTCGGTCGGAGTAATAACAAAGTCACTGTGTGTAACACGACAATGTAATGCATAGGAAATGATTTACGTTGGAAAGAAATCCAAACGTTGTTAGTAAATTATAAAATGATTCATGGCTGTGTTTACTGTTAACTAATCGCATCTTATGTATTTAGAATTAAAGAGATATGTCCACCAGATAAATAGGTATTTGTCTGCTGTAAAATGACGCTTATCGGTTTCTCGCACGTACGAAGGACTCGTGGACTATACAGAGTTACATAAAAGGTAATCTGTATAAACATGTTAGAAGTGTTTTCGTGTAGTTTGCTGAAAGCACCCATCCTATCTGCAAAGTAGAGTGTAGATATGATCTAATAATATGTGGTGGCACTTCCTTAAAAGACAATTAGTGTTTACTGGTCGGCAAAGGAGTCGTAGCAGGCAGTTTATTGCGTAGTCTACTTGTTGTATGATTATTTAGCTTGGTGCCCTGCCAGGACAGCAGAAGTGCTAAGATTCTGCGAATCCCTTATTAATGTCTCATATCGCCTCAGACTAACACGTAAATATCTCTGAATTGACACACAGAGGTTCTTACTCGCTAAATCGTTACATATTTTATCAAGAAGGATCGTATAATATTTAATGCATCATACTTTTGATAGAAACTCAAATGTGCACAGCCGACAGCAATGAAAATAAATTACTGCATTACTTTGCAGTTGATGTCATTTTGTGCTCACATCCTCTCCATCCGTACCTTGTTTTCTAGAAGCTGAAGGTAGGCCATAAAGATTGGCGAAAGTATATTGTAATTGATGAAGAAAAACTGCAAATGTTAAGAGCACAGGACAGAGCACTCAACTTCAACTCTTAAAAGTTTTGCTATAAGGCAGCATACATTCATATCAATCTAAGGCACAGGAACAGTAGAGCACAGACAGGCCTAATGCGCTGTAAAGTTATGTACCTACAACAACAACAAATAGCAGAGCGTCAGCCAAATGAAAAAACAACCACACCACGAGCGAGTAATCTCTAATCAACTAACTCGCTGACTTTTATTTTTTATACCTACTTTTAATGTACCGATTGTTTAACAAGCTACAGCATTTATGCGGTTGTTACACTATACCATATTATCCTCAGCTGATGTATACCATAATATTACGACCATAATATTGTGGTCTTGCTACTTACAGGATACTTCACAATATTGTGCAAACCTTCTGCATAGGAATATCTTTAATTTAATTACACATACATGAAAAATAAGACTCATATCACAAGGATTTTAAAACTGAACTTGGAAATGAATTTACAACAATAAAATAAATACTGACCCAGTTTATTTCCCTTTAATCGAACAGTGGTTTAAATCATCCCGTATACTTATTTCCTAATTCACCAATTTTTCACAAAAATCGTATGAAATATTTCCCCCTGAGATGCTAAACTGTTTCCCTGTTTTGAATTCAAAAATTCATTAGAATTACTTCACTTTATTCATACTTTAAAATTGCATTTTATTTTCGTTAACAATGACGAAGATGTCTTTGAATATTGGGAAGCCCTGTAAGCATCATGGTTTGTATGGTTTGGATTTTGTTGTGTGTTCATTGAGTGAACATGAGAAGTCGTTTTCCAGCGTAGAAAGATGAAAGACTGGATTGTAGGGAATGATTGAATTATGTCTTGTTTTAATTGAAGAACGAAAATATATGGTGTGCATATAAAGATGAAGGAAGGCAAAGTTTGGAGAAAATTGTGTATCTCTCGATAATTGTGGAGCTAATAAGTATAAATAATGATGGTTAACCAACATTGCATTGGTGTGGTATCGACTTGACTGCATTATTAATTATAATGTAATGTGCACGTACACCACTACACTGACAATACAGAAGCTTGACAAAACCATCATCAAGCACCAGTTTTCTAGTAGATTATGTGTGCATGAGTTGCCCAAAAGGCAACTTGTAATCTTTCGACAGAAGATGATCACTTTCTTTTCCTTGACGTAAGCACTTAGGTACAATAATGTACATGACATTAATTATTATATAACTCAACATCGTAACTTTAATCCAAATTACGTCCGAGCTATATCATTACAGCCAGTAGGTACAACAGGTAGGTAGTTCCAATTAGTAATTAGATTTACCATTTTCACCTCCGTAATTATATGCACACTATTATTATCCCGTAGGCACCTACATGAAATGAACACGATATATTTTTATACTTTGTCTATTATCATAACACGTTTACTATTCTAGTCCACAACTATTGATTACAAATATATAATCGAAACACAATAGTCATATACAATTCGGAAATGCATTGCACAACGATTTCGTAAAAATGTAAATATAGGGACTAAAAATGTGATTTTTTAATAATCAACAAAACAGAATTGGAACAGAAAAATTTGCATTGTAGTCAGTCAGTCAATTTATGATAATGCAATAATTCGCGGAATAGTTACTGAACAAGCATAGCAAACATATAATGGCCAATTAATTACTAGCTACAAATGCTAATGCTCATTGTGATACACAGAAACAACATGCATCTAATCAATAATCTTACGATTCTGTTTTACATAATGTACTGTCTCTATTACAAGTAGTTAAGAAAATTGGTTTTAGCAAAAAACATCAACATTTTGACATTTTGTGTCCCTAATCCATTCAGTTATAGAAATAGGAGCAGCAATCATGCTGTAGGAAGCATTTTGTAACTTTTACTAGCGATAGGTTGTTAATTAAACCTTAAAAATTGCATCCTTAATGAATAAACTACATATACACTCATCTCTGTTTGGCAATTTGTTTACTTGTAGAAAATTGAGGTAAACGATGGCAAAAATGATATTTTTTAGCATAGTTTGTTCTAATTAAATTTTAATGCAAAGTTACACAAAAGTATGAAAGTTAGAGTTATGTTAGTATTCTGCCTTCATTTTCTTGTAGTACACGAACACGCCCACGCCCACTAATTGCCACTTGTTAAGGAAATGGTCCGTGAAAATTTTACTACAATCTTTGTCGTAATCTTAATGACTGGCTTATCTCATTGGTAATATTTTGATTTGATTCCTATCAAAGAACACATTATTATGATAATATATTCTACGAATCCCATGCTAAACTTGCATAACAGAGCTAACGAAACATTGTGGCTTCTAATGTAAAAGGTTATCCATGTCTTTTTCTACGTTTCTGCTCAGACTAACATTATAGTTCCAATTGTTATTGTAATATCATTCTAATGTACTCTAAGGATTTACGTTCTCTATGGTAGGTGAACTGTTTTAATTTACAACAAATTAAACATGTAAAAGAAAGATAACGTTTTATTACGTTAGGGATTTAGCACGAAACGCTTCAAGTGTTCATCTATTCATGAAAGGGCACGTTTTAATCGTACAAATAACATTATTTAACTATCCTTACACGTGCAATGCAAATCAGCAATGATTAAGTAATTTTTAACAAATTGTCCGACTTAAAGTACCTGGTTTCGTCGAAATCAAAAGTAATATACCCAAATTAAATATTTTTCCTGAAATAATTCAATTACTTAGAAATAGTATCTACCTGTTCAGTTCGTAAAAAAGTACCTACTTATAAATCATTAATAATTACAAATAATAGAGCTATTTACACTACAGATTTACAAAAGTATAGAACTAACAAACAAATTGCTCATTATATCCCTTGCATGGCTGCAGATACTTATAACATGATTATGATAAATGATTAAGCAATTATGTAACTGAAGTCAAGTCAAGAACTTAACGGCAATCTAACTCAGAGACTTTGATGCCAGAAGTCAGTCATTAATGGAAAACCCAAAGTTTCCAAACTTAAGCTTTGCATTTAGTACTTATGCTTCTACCGACCTAACTAAGTTCCTCTTTTAGTTTATGGTTACACTTTCCAAACCTTCTGATTGATCTTTAAAATACTTCTACGAAAACTAATGTTTTGATGAAAAACACTATTTCAGAGATCAAATAAAATCGTTGAAAATTTAAAGTTAGCCAATGTGTATTTTGAATGTTTATGGACAACGGGCAATAATTATTTCATTGGATTAATAAATCAATTAAATTGTAAATTAGGTCCATCAGTCCACCGCATCAATAGCAAAAATAAATTTTGAAATTGTATTTCAACGTAATTTTGCAAATAAGTTTGTATCACATTGCTTGAATTCTTTGCAACCAACGAAAAATATTCTTTCATATTTTATAGTATTAAATTGCTCATCTCAACTGACTCGTGTATTGAATTGCTGTTGAAACCGGTAGAAATATCGTCATCTAGTGTTTTTGTTTTAATATTGAATTGTAGCTATTAGAGCAAAGAAAATTTATTGGGCTAACTTAAATATGCGGATGCATGTCTGCATGTTCTCTATTTTATTATTTCCTGTCAGTATAGGAAAATCCGCACATTAAAGTCAGAATTATCGCAGTATAAATATGTGCATAGGTAAATCGAAAAGTTCTTTAATCTCTAGCAGTGTATGAAATCATTTACTAATCTCCACCATAATACATTTACGCTCACTTACTGCTCAGGATAGTTATACAGGATTGATTTCATCAATTAGCTATGACCTGTGTGCAAGTGTTAATGAGCGTTCCCCTTTTTGTTTACTATAAGCCAGTAGTAATTGTAAGGATTGTGTAATATGCTTCATTCACTACGACTGCATTTCATTAATGAGCAAAATAAGCTTAGATATTATTATCAGTATCAGTAGCAAAAGTATTCGAATCGTTTTGCCGAGTGCATTTCCTATATTAGGAATAGATTTGCAATTAACATGTATTTTCATGGATGGAAATGCAGATTATAGATAAGTCATCTAAAAATCAATCTTAGGAATAATAAATTACGCAATGATTTAGTTTGTAAGGAAATCTATAAAGCAATTGAATAATAACATTTTTGTCAGTTAAGTGAATAATGTAAAGTAATTAGAATGTGACAGTTACTAAGAATTCCCAAGAGCCATTCGGTCTTAAAATGATCATTATTGCCACAGATAAGTAAGTAGGTACTTAAAACAAAAGTATTTCAAAATCAGGCTAACGAAAATAAATGATATCATTTAGGGACTGTATGTTGACAATAAGGTAGATTATTTGGTTAGGTCCATTTTTTCATTAGCATGTAATGCAGATTAAGTTTATTTGTATGCAAGTGTTTATCTGCTGTCCGCCTACACTTAGGAAATTAATTACTCCACACAGACAGATGTTTGTTCACTTAAATGATCTTTATTGCACTTTAGAATCCTTTTTGCTCATTTGGCTTAGCGTAAGGTGCTCTTGTTTTTGCACGCGTGTATTCATTATCTTTAAACTCTTGTTTTGTGCTCAGCGAAGCATCCGTTAGTGAAGGAGCTATACTTATGTAAACTTTGTATGAATTTTTAGGCAAACCGTCGTGCTCTGATACTGCATGTAAATCTTAAGTCCAAAACAAGTTAGAATAACATTGTCTTAAGTGTGTGTACATTTATGTAATGCTATCCTATCTATTGTGCATAAGAGTCAACTATGGAATTACATTTGATCTAGATTTCATTCCAGTTGAAACACAAAGTTACGATACTTTTTTAGTTTTTCTATTACAATAGCTCCGCAATTAAAATTTGTTACGAAATACTGTGGCCCACGAATATTTGCACTAATGACACTTGCATTTTTTGTTGCTCTTATTCTGTGCAAATAATCCTTTTAATTTCCCATCTTACCAAATAGTTAAAGCGTCTGTGTATTAATATTGTTAAATTAATGGTCATCAGAGCAAATGAAATTTAGAAAAGCACTTCCTTACAGCTCTCAATAGCTATTGTTAAGTACCTGATGTCATTGTTATTACAAAATGCTCGCATTTAATTAATATTAATAGTAATAACATAATCATTATAAAGAATTACACAATTAACTCAGTTGAATATCTTAGAATTAAAACACTTCTCGATGCAATATTGCCCATTTCATTATGCATATTGTGTTCCTTATGCATAAAACAAGACGGAACGAATTGTTACAAATAAAAAAGTGAGCTCATCAACTTAATAACCAGCATTGGCCGCCAACACAGAAAAACTTTTGCTTAGTTATTACATAACTCTTCTGCTGAATTAACGGAAATTAAAGTTACACGTGAATGCGAGGGAAATGAAAGTAATAAGTAGAGTATAGTCAAGATGATGTCAGCAGTGATAGACTGGATCTTTTTTCAATCTCTCTCTTCACGTCCAACATTTGAGCAGTCGTTTCAGGTTATCGGTAGAAAAAATCTTTTGGATATTAAGGGAAAAGGAATTAATAAAGCTATTCCACGTTTCGCATCTCAGATTTTTTTGCACAGAGCGTAATGGATTTGATGTTAGTAGCTTTACAAGTACTGCCCACGAAATGCGGTGGTTATATAACTTGAATACATATTACACAACTTTTACATTTCGATTTCCTTTAATTAGCTAACTAGGTAACACTAACACTACAATACAAAGTGATATACTAGTGTAATTTGCCAATGCTAATCGCAAAGAAAATCTCATTTATATTCATAACTGCTGGAAGAAAAGGATAAAAAATTCGCATAGGCAATTGCATCTGATAAAAGTGTTGACTAATAGCCAAAAGAATTACCAGGGAATTCCTCTAACCCAATAATTCATACAAAATAAATAATCAATATCTAGTTTACAGAACACAAAAGCTTGATCTCTTTTATTGTTATGCTCTGAATTGTCATTCTCATTTTTCGCAGTTCATTTATTGGGAGTTACAGACATAGTAAACGCTTAGACTGAGCTGAATGAATGCACTCACTTAGTATTGCAATCTTAAGTGCACAATAAATTAGATAGCAAACTTTTACTTCTCATACTTTACCTTTAATGTAAACTACGTTGTAAGGGATAACTTGACAAGCAACATCAGGGATGATGGCAATACTCAGTCTTTGTGGACAGGAAAAAAGAATTATCAACTTACGACTTGCGATGCTCAACACGTAGCTAATTGCTCGCATTCACAAATCTTATCAGCTCAAACAATTCCTAATTTCTTCTTTATCACTTACAACAATTACAATACAACTCTGTACACTCCGTCTAATGTGCTGACTGAATTACATAAATTATAAACCATTTATACTGATAAGCTCTTCATAAGAAGTGTTCCCATACAATAAATATTAGTAATATCTACATTCAATGGACTATTACTTTTATTATTACATAAGCCCACTTTTCAAAACATTTACATTTTAATCAGGTGAATTAATCTAAGAAATTGCACCTTTTGTTATTCATTCAGCATCCCTGTCTCATATTTTATTCACCGAGCTTATCTTTATCGTATTACTATGAATTAAAAACCAATTACAAAATTACCTTTACACTGATCGCACAATAAGGAAACTAAAGTCGGTAAAACAGACAAGTTTTTAAAACTTTTTATGCATAAGTCTCAATTTTGAGTAACTCGAGTTAGAGAATCCTGGTTTCTGAAGTAAATCTATTCAACAATATTTTGCAAATCTATCTTTGCAAATTACTTTAGCATTAACGCAACGTATCGTTTTAATCTGTTATTTACAATACATCTACGTTTTAAGAATTTTTAGTCCAAAAAACAATAGGGAGTTTTATAATAAAATGATATTAAATTAAATAATAATAATATCAAAATTAAAAGTTGAAACAACACGCTAATGTCATCTTCGCAGCAGTAAATGATTTCATAAAATGTATTCATGTAGGTGTTAACTGGCATTAATGCACTCAAATGTTAGCTGCGAGTTATTTACTATATCGACTATTGACACATAATTCATGTCGATAAAAACGAATTTGATTGCTAGCAAAAAACAGAGAGCAATTTAAAACTGAAGCAACCCTTAAGGTAGATATTAAAATGGCGATAAAATAAAAGTGCAAGTATTCTAATGAGGATAGTGCATTAGGGTTAAATACCTCAGCGTCCCCTTTGCCAAAGGGTCTTGAATCGCATGTAAAGTAGTTGCATGTCATCAAAAAATGAGCTGGGATGTGGATATCTACTTGGGCAGGTCAACAAAATGTGAGAGAATTAGAGGAGAGTTAGTCTTAAAAGGTGCAATAAAACAAGTTGCCGTGTAATACTAGTGATGCTTCTGGCTACTTGTGTGCCATGAGTACCTTTTGAGCAGTTCACATCCGAGTGCTTGCGAATAAGTGCATTATAACGACGTAGTAAATGATCTGCAGAAATGAATGGCCTACAAGAATCATTTAAACGTTTTAAAGTTTAAGCCAAAGATACATGTTCGTTTCTGCAGAAATGTAATTTACTGTTTACTATGACAGGACACATTATTATGATATATGAAGGTATATGACATAAACATTTTTCTGTAGGATTGTATGACATAAGCGTATATTTATGATAGTAAAACTCAATTTGAGGTGATATGAGCATAGTAGGTAGGATATTATTCTGATGCAGTGCAATGCAATTGAACGGAAGGCTGGACGTGATTTGATATTAAATTGTAAATTGTAATGCATTGCATCGCTCGATGTTGGTTGCTTTTGCTTACTAAGTAAATAGGAAATGAATGTCAGTTTGAGAAGACAAGACAGACAAGTCAGAAAGATAAGTTCCGCGATTTCTCCTTTCCTCTCTGTACCTATACTGAACTGTACGCAGAGTTGGTGTTTCCGCTAAATAATTTTTGTGAGTTGTTTATTTGTAGGAAAATCTGGCCCTTCTCCCCTCTTTTGTTCGATACAATAGTGCCTGTATTTGCAAATATTTGCAGAAGAGAGAAGTAACAAGTAAATCTGGGTCTTATTATTCGTTTATCTTTTGAATCTTGTCGAGATATAAAATCTCAATAGTATGTGTAGGTATGTATAGGCAAACAAGATTTATTCCTCATTTCCACTGCATTCTTATATAACAAAACGACTATCTGCGCTATTTTATTGATGAAAAATAGCGAGTAAACTACCTACGAATCACTTAAATAGATTTAAATATGTTTCCACGACTTGTTTCTACTTATCTGTAGCAAGTGTGTAATAATGTTCTGCTGCTACTGTTGCTCTGCTCTAGAAAAAATGCATGAGTTGGATTATAATAACAGAGGTAGCCAAGCCACATTACTTAAGTAGTATTTATTATGATACTTAACTAGAGAGAGAAAAAATTCTTGTTTTGCAGTAACTTTATGTACAAAACAGAAGATAATATGAGTACAGGAGTTCAGAGCATGAAATGAAGGGACGCACTTGTGATCTAGTTTGGACAACATAACAATGCAACAATTGTAATACTTCTTATTATGTCCTATGCTTAGTATACTTGCGATTTTTCTGAATTTTCATAGTGTACCTGTTCTAAATGCTAAACGTTTCCTTACAGAGTCTCTATAATACAAATGAAGTAATAGCTGTCCTTCCGTAAGCTTTGTAGTCGCTACTCGTTACTTGAGACTTTATGTAATGCGTGTATTTTATGTATCAGTCGAGTACGTGGAAATGTCTGAAGATATTGTATATACACTTATATATGTATTAAGAATTATTATTTAATAGTGGAAGTGGAAATGCATTGTTAAATATTCTCTGTAGTTATGATGCTAGTTATGTACCTGTTATGTTGAATTGCTGAGTGAGGAGCTCGTGTACAGTTACTTGCTAAGTGATACTCACTTGTATATTATTTGTATAGAAATACTTTTACTTGTGTTCCTTGCTTTGCTGCGGGTCAGCCGGGTGTGCGATGAGCAATATTTCTTAATTACAATAGATTGCCATATCTCGTCATTATCATCGTTAGCCGCTCTGGTATATCTTAAGGTATACTATATAGAAATAGGCAAGATAGGTATGCTCAATCGTTTGGGTAGAAAAGAAATAATATTTTTGTGTAATGTGCAATATTGTATAATAACTGGAGGTGGGTGAGTGTGTGTGGCGTTAGATATACGTGTGTGTGTATTCCATATACATAGTTGGCACTGATACACTTAATAGCTAATTGTATTGTATTCTGACTGTGATAAGTGTAAGTAAATGAAAATAAGAGTCCAAGAAAGAGTTTTGTATTCTTTTTAACAGTGGGTTGACTTCAGCCTTAGATAGACTTACACACAACTAACGTAACCAACACAGATAATTGTTTTTTGTCGAGCAAACCAAATCCGTTGGCTGCACTCCCAAAGCGAGCCAATTTCATGTCAGAAGTTCCCCGCTTATAAATGCCAAGTCCTCCATCGACCAAATCGTCAGTCGCTTCAGCTTTGTCATACAGACAAGACAACAGCCTAGCAGCCAACTCCTCATTTTCTGTCTTCTAGTGCAAACCCGAAGAATTTATTCATACAAAATGTCTAAAGTCTCTGGGGCTTTGGCGCTCCTTTTGGCCAGCTACATTTGTGCCGTGGTGAGTTCGACAATTCAAAATACACCAACCGTTTTCAATAATACAAGTGCCAAGTTTCACATTTTCAACAAGTGACTCAAATTCATTTTCGTTTTCTAGGAGTGTGGTGGTTTCGGAGGTGGCGGCTATGGCGGTGGTGGCTTTGGCGGCGGTGGCGGCGGTGAAGGCGGCCATGGATGGGGACATGTCCCGGTCGTAGATCACGGACACAAACATCATCCCGTTCAGGTCGTAGAGAAACATCATCATGAACACAAAGTTCACCATTATGACCAACATCAACATAAAGTTCACGACTAGTAAGTCTCTATCAAAGTTTGCACTAAATAACTCGGCTAATTTTCATGAATATTTCTGAATTCGCAAATTGGATATTTCTTGAATTTCATGCATACTTCCGAATTTGCATGAATATTGAATTTCATGAATATTTCTGAATGTGCATGAATATTTCTTGAATTTCATGAATATTTCCGAATTTGCATGAATATTGATTTTCATGAATATTTCTGAATTTGCATATGAATATTTCTAGAATTCCATGAACGTTTATTTTATCCATGACCGTTTCTAAATATTCCTTTATTTTATTACAGCGATCATCATCAACATAAAATCCACAACTACCATGAAAATAAGAAGGTTGTTCACAAGGATCATTTGCACAAGCATAGTCTTCATGTTTACAACAATCACTTGAAGACTCTCCATCGTCACAACATCCATCAACACAACTTGCATGTAAGTTGCTTCAAAATTGTTGAAATTGCTCATTGTTTTCAGCATTTAGTTATATTTTGTTCAAATAATTTCTAAAACCTTTCATGCTTAAATATTTCTATATAAACGTATGTTTCTCTTTGCAGCAACACAACACCCACAAGACCAATGCCTATGAGCAATACATCCACAACTACCATCAATCCAAGCATAACACTTTCCCAAGCCACGAGCAGTAAGTTTTAATTATAGCGCAATTAATGATCTAATATGAAATGGTTTTCTAAATCATATTTTCTTTTTTTATTACCTCTGCAGTGTCCACAAGGTCATCCCCCATCACCAGGTATTTAGAAGATTTTATTATAGATTTTTAGTACCGCTATTCAAACTTTGGCTTTAATTGCATGCACTTTTGCTAAATTATTCGCACTGCACAATACTTAACTGTGACCTTTGTTTTCCATTAGCATGTGCATAAGCACCACCAATACGTCCAAAAGAACCCCCATCCACACATCATCGATGTAAGTTCCGATTTCAACTGACTGTTCCATAAATATAAATTGAAATAAGGAATTTAGATATCTAATGTAATATTGTAATATAGCACGGACACACTCATGTTCATGGACACGGAGGCCATGGGCACGGAGGCCATGGAGGAGGAGGATATGGACACTAAAAACTGAAAAAATAGAGCAATGAACTGACGGTTTTTGGTTGCGACGCAGTTCATAAACGTTCCTGACTGCAACTCAATGTCTAATTAGGTGTGATCCTATATCTGCACTCACACGTTCAGAAAAGCTACTTATGAACCTGTTTAGTTATTCCAAAGAATTACATTATCTCTACATAAATTAGTCTACAATGGTCACAATGGTATTTCAAGTTGTAATGATAATTGATATAGTGTACACCAAGTCTTTCATTCTAAGAGATGACTACAGACATTAACAGAACACCGTTCTGCAAAACCCACGATGTTCAATACCGTGAATCTGTAGAAATCTATTAATGTCCGTATGAATATGAATTTATGATACGAATGAATGTCACTAGTCATTGTGTGATGTTTGTTTTGAAAAATTTACCAACTCCCAATTTCAAATCTAACAAACTGGATGTGTATAACTATTTTGCAATTTTATACTTTGTTTTTGTTCCTTACGTGAAATTCAATATTTTACCCTTCTTGTATATGTCTGTCTTTCTAATTGAAGTTTAAATGCAGAGTGGAAATATTTTTGTATTGTATGATCATGTATGGCTGCAGTACGACCAATATGCTCTGGAGTACAAATTGAGCTTTATGATTCGTGTTGCTATTCTACGGATACTTTCCCAAATAAACACCTTTTCTATTTAAATACGTAAATCATACGCATTTTTCGTCTTCCTACTTCATTAAGTTCATTAACATTAGCTATAGAATTCATTTTCATCCAAAAAACATAATCATCAGAAAAGATGAAAAACTAACCCACTAAACATTTCATTAATTTGACATTTACTTCCGTGTCAGTGTTGCAATACATATCACATAACAAGTAATAATATTGTCTGACAGCATTCATCTTCACTTTTGGGCAAACGTAAAATATTTTATTACTTTTAGCAAGTACATGTAACAATTGTAACATTGTAGACTGACATACATCCTCGTCACTTTGGCAAAAGTCAGTCTGATACTCATCAATTCAAGACAACAGAGATCACGGCAGTTAATTTATGCTTTTAACTATTTTGTGTATGTAATTCATAGTGCATTGAAGACAACACATGGATGCTAATACAAAAACGAGTTTGCTAGATATAATTTAGCTTACATTTAGAACTATTAGGACCTTATAAGTTTCATTGTTTCATAGTCGATTTTCCAATACCAAACTAGTTTAGCCAAATTGACTTTTACTAAAAATGACCTATTTAAAACAATAACACATAGGTACCAAGTTTCAAAACGTTCTGCAAGCCCCAACAAAGCATTGTGCTCACCCCATCGTAAAGTCTATGAAATGAGAACTAAAGTAGAATAAATAAAAGACAAACGGATGTAGTAATTAGAGTGGAATTAGTGAATAACTACCTTTCAGATCAACGTATTGCTAAATTAAATGATATAATTTATACATCTCAATGATAATGTACTCCTGTTTAATTCTATTGTATTATATCAGTACCTAATAATTTTCGAAGATTTTGTTGTTTATGCAATGCACGAACATTTAGGAAGCGATTGTTGAAAGCCTTATACCTACACTATATATTAAGCAATGATAATTATTTATTATGGTTAAAACAAACCAAAAGTCCATGATGTGTACCGACCGGGTGTAGGGGTACGAATCACCCGAAAATTGAAAACATTTAAAATATGTCAACATGAAACATATTTGGTTAGTAGGTAATTAAAATAATTGTATTTACGAAAAGAAGATATGCTTAAAATTATTGGTTCAAAATATATTTTTACATTCTGTCTCAACATAACATAGAGTCAGAGTATACTCGATTTTGACAAAATAAACGGGTAACCTCCGAAATCTTACGGTCCGAGGTACGACACCGAGTCTCATTGACCATGTCATAAGCAAGCTACTTGGTAAGCAGTTAAAGGAAGCACAACATTCATAAGCCGACCTATAACTGTCGAGATTTGCATTTAAACAACAAGGAAATTATTTTTCGTGAATATTTTATGAGCATACTAGAATTAAATTAAATTGCTATTATTACATTGTGTTTAATTATACATTTTGAAAATAAGTGCAACAAACAAGCACATTTTTCAGACACACAAATGCATAAAAGTAAATATTATGCGTTCTGTTTGCCAACGCCCCATTTTCTGCCTATCATCGCTTTGCAGGATCCCAATGGAATGGTAGTAATGTAATGGTACACGGGGTCATGTCGACTGCAAGAGTAGTAGAATTAGCATTTGGTCACGGATAGTGTCAATAACCTTATTAAGTTGTTTTGAGACTCCCCAGACTTTAGATTTTCAAAGTTCGTCTCCTTAATTGGGATATAATATTTCTTCAAGATATCATGACTGCACGTAAGGTGCATGTAGGATGTAGTTAGGTTTAATCTGATGTGTCGTAATAGAATTGGTCTGCAATCGAAGTGAGTACTCTGCAAACACCTGAGGTTTAGGGCGATATGTGCAATATCTGTATTTAAAACAAATCCAAATGAAAAATGAAATTAAAGAAAACATGATTAGCCGCTCTGTATATCTTATAGGTAATACTTATTATGTCTAACTAATAGCGTTTCCGCAAACAGGTACCTATTAGGTACGTTTGTTCCTTTGTTCGTTTGGTTCAGGTAGAAAAAATAATTTTTGTGCAATGTGCATGATGTTTGTATTCTATTAGTCTTATGATAAGTGGAAGCGAGTGTATGCTCTACAATGACTGTATACGTGGATAGGGTAGTTTTATGCACATAGTTTGCACTGATGCACTTAATGGCTCATTGTATTGTATTATGTATTCTTACCGAAAGAAAGTGGAAAAGTAAATGAAAATTAGGATATAAATGCCAAGTCTTACTTCGATTAAATTGTCAGTCGCTTCAGCTTAGTAGCCCAGCCAAGTCATAACTTCTCTTAGTGCAAACCAAAGAATTTATTCGCAAAACATGTCCAAAATCTCCGGAGCTCTGGCGCTCCTTTTGGCCAGCTATATTTGTGCTGTGGTGAGTTCACCCTTTAAAGTTCTAAGTTTAAAGAAAAGTTTTCCGAAAATCAAGCGATTACTAATACTAAAGTGTTCAGTTTATCTTTCGCCAAAAGTTTTAAATTTTTCGTTTATTTTCTAGGAGTGTGGTGGTTATGGAGGCGGCGACGGTGGCGGCGGAGGTGGATACGGAGGTGGTGATGGTGGCGGCGGCCATGGTGGTGGAATCGGTGGATATGGAGGAGGTGGCGGAGGAGGAGGAGGATTCGGAGGAGGCGGTGGTGGCCATGGATGGGGACACGTCCCAGTCATTGACCACGGACACAAACATCATCCAGTTCAGGTCGTAGAGAAACATCATCATGAACACAAAGTTCATCATTATGACCAACATTCACATAACTCCAAAGACTAGTAAGTCTATCTCAGTTAATCCAGCAATTAACACTTCTAATTCATTATGAATATTTCTAAATATTCCCTTATTTTGTTACAGCGATCATCACCAACATAAAATCCACAATTACCACGAAAATAAGAAGGTTGTTCACAAGGATCATGTCCACAAAAATAATCTTCATGTTTACAATACTCACTTGAAGAATGTTCATCGTCACAACATCCACCAACACAACTTGCATGTAAGTAGAAGTAATCGTTAAAAATGAAATTAGATTGTTGTTTCGTGCGGTTTTGATTACCAAACTTGTTTGTCTTTCTTGCAGCAACATAACAATCACAACACCAATGCCTACGAACAGTACATCCACAAGTATCATCAATCCAAACATAACACCTACCCAAGCCACGAGCAGTAAGTTCATATCTATTATCCAAACAATTAAGTTCCTGTTTGTTGTTACATAACTGTAATTCTAAACTAACTTCCTTTTCTTTTTCTAGTGTCCACAAGATCATCCCCCATCAGGAGGTACTTACTAGACAATCTTATAGAATTCTCTAATACTTTGACTTCATTTTTCAGATTTATTTTCAGCTTCCTTTACTTAACTGTGATCTTTATTTTCTATTAGCATGTGCACAAGCACCATCAATACGTCCAAAAGAATCCCCATCCACATATCATCGATGTAAGTAAAATATAGCCGAAACCGAATATTTAATCTGAATTTACTTTGGAATTCTAATGGGATTTTAATGTTATATAGCACGGACACACCCATGTTCATGGACACGGAGGTGGCGGTGGCGGAGGAGGAGGTTATGGAGGAGGCGGTCATGGAGGAGGTATCGGAGGAGGTTATGGAGGAGGCCATGGAGGAGGCCATGGCGGATATGGGCATTAAACAATGTGAACTGTTAGAATTCAACTGACGGTGTTATGTACCCATGTGTCTATATCTAGTCATATTTTGTGATGTTTGTTTCGAAAATTTACCAACAACGAATTTTTAACAGACTGAAAATGTGTATGCTTTCAAGTTTAAAACTTACCCTTACACCATTTTATGCTTGTTTTTGTTCCTTTTTGAAATTCAATATTTACCTTTCTTGTATATGTCTGTCTGAAATTGAAGTTTAAATGCAGAGTTGAATGTATTTTTGTATTGTCCGTAATGCAGTTCGAATTCGACTAATTGCTCTGGAGTACAAATTGAGCTTTATGATTCGTATTGCTGTTCTACGGATACTTTCTTAAATAAACTAACTTCTAAACTAATTAAAAATGTCCATGAGCACATTATTAAACAATTTCATCTCATCTAATCATTCAAAAGGTATTTTGTATAGCGAAAGACGAAAACATCTATGCAAAATTAATTAACATAGATTTCGGCAGTGCTGTAAGTAATCGTATTATTATTAAAGTTCTGTGATCCATCATCCTTGCTTAAGAAGTACAAACACATTAATTCAAATGAAAAGGCTAGCGTAAGTAAAGGTTAACAAGTATTCAATGTAGATAGCACGTTCAGAGACTTAAAACAATATGTTTTATAAGGGACTTCAGTTTTCAAATGAGTATAGAATTAAATTGGTATTATTATGCTTGTGTTTAGTTCTGTATTTTGAAAACAACTGCAAAAGCAGAGCAATATTATAGTGCTTATTTTCCAGTTACTCGGGTATTAGGCATTAGGCTTTTTAGTTATTATGCGTTGGATTTTGCCAACGCCTCTTTCTCGGCTTGTCTTCGTTTCACATCCCAATTGTAAACTCGGGCCATGTTGACTTCAATCGTTGTAATTTGCTCACGGATAGTGTCAATCACTTCATTAGTTGTCTTCAGACTCCCTTCTGCTTTCTCCTTTTTAGATTTTAAAAGTTCTTCTCCCTCCAAGATATCGTATTCAAGCATCACATTAGCCTACCAAAATTAAAGTCGAGATTAAATACAATGCACAGACCCAAATGTAAAGTTAAACTCTAAACTGAATGATGCATTAAAATGGGACATTGTTTTCGATATTATTAATATAACTCACCCCCAACCATAGACCAACTTTTTCTACTGGCTTTACGCGTGCTTTGAGAAATACATGATCTGCCAAACGAAAATGAGTAGACATATCCTCATTTTCTTCTTTCCGCTTTTTCAACTCCTGAATCATTTTCAGACTTTTGTCCAAGTCGGTCACTTGAGTCTTAAGTCTAAAGAAAATAATAATCAAGTTAGATTTGGGACAATAAGTGGAAAAGTGTGTCACTCTTATTAAATTATCAAGTTTATACTCCATATTATGCTGTATGAATTTCCTAATGTTCTAGACATTTATTCTGAATATTATAAGTTTTGGGAAGTGGGAACATTGGGAGTCTGTGAGCAGGGAATATATTATGGAATTCAATGAGTAATGGATTACTTATTTACTCATTATGAAAATATGTCTAAAATATTCATTGGATGTTTGGGAAGAAAAATTCTTACACCTCTCCCTGATATTTTCCGGAAATATAATACAAGGGACATTTCTTGGGAACATTGGGATTGGGAGTTTGGGAATGACCAGGAAAGTGTTAAAGGTTTCCTGTGGATATTTAGGCGAACCCCTAATTATGAATTAGCAAAAACTATTTAACTTAGCTTTATATCATTTTGTACGGTTTTTAATGAATATTTACCTTCGTTTAGTGGTAACATTATTAACTTCAATAACTTTGGCCCGAGAATAGACCTCTTCCATTCGTTTAAGGACATGCTCACAATTACTACCGTTTTCGGGGAGTTGCATAAACGCATCGACATCGTCAACGAAGTCCACAACGGGGATCCCAGAGGTCAAACCCAATGGTTTACTGCCTTCAATATTATTTTGATTATTCAAAGTGTCCGCCATTTCCTTTGCTTGTGCTGTTATGTGAGATCCTGAGAAATAAAAATCGACTAAACAAATCTGTTTTATCAATCACTAATTACAGGTACACGGATAATATTACACTGCTCACCTGAATTAACTATTGTTTATTGTGGTTTAATTGAGCAGTTTGCTTAATACTATTGTTCTATCATTAATTAATCACTTACAATTCGATTGTTTATCTATTACTGACATTTACAGAATTCGAGAATAACTGGATTCATTCGCCGCGTGTTTGTAATATCATTTTCTATCCCGGGCCGTGGGCGATCTTCTTTTCTAGTGTGAATCTTCGTTCAAAGGTGCCGCGAATTAGTCAAACTTGATTACTGCACTTCTTTGTCTCCAGTCCTTCTCCAGGAAAAAGGTAAAAATGATTGCTTCACTTCACACTTCACCTAATTTCTCCATGAAAAACATTTTTATGCTTTTCCATGACTCGTGAATTATAAATTGCATTTAAAACAATATACTAAAATCCATTTAGGTTAGATTTGTTTTAGCTTTTCAAGATATTTTTTGTGTGAATGCAACATGTTATTTTTTCATTTTCTCCAGATTCTCTTCCAGTATACAATATGGTTTTACTACATGTAAAAAGCGGAAACGAAGGCCAGTTTCTGTACGAAACTACTGTGGATGTTAAAACTGATGATTTAACTCAAGATGTAACTGCGATATACAATGGTCGTTTAAAAATCAACCGAGTTTGTGCTGGTATTTACATTTTTTCTTTCAGAAATCAAAACTTGTGCAATTTATGTGGATATGTTAGATGTAGTAAAACATACATTCTGTTTTATTATCATGGTTGTTTAATATTTACTTTTATTTTATATACAGCGATATTTTATGTGTGTGTATTGATAAAACTCTATAGAAATGGAAGAATTGGCCAAGCATGGAACATTTCTACCTGCAAATATGCTAGGTCTTAATGATGACCAGATCGAAGAACTAAAACTGATTGACGAATGGGCCAATATATGCATCCCAAGTGGCCATGAAGAATGTTCTGCCCTAAATAAAGATCCGATGGGCCGTCGAAACGGAAAGCAGCCGAATGAGAAAATGCAAGACGTGATTCATCGCACCATTGGAGAGGCAAAAGCTGCTATTTCCAAAGTTAGTAACTAGTATTAATATAACTATGTACATTTGTGATAAACCTAATCGATTAATGGGAAATTGAGAAAAAATTGATTAAAGATGAATTTTAATAAGGAAAAAAATATATTATGAATTTTTAGAAGCAAGCTGAAAGCAATATCACTTTGACCTACAAAGTTGTAAAGGAACAATTGGGTCTGTTAAAAGCTGCTTGCACTATAGTGTATCCGATGAATCTTCCTCCTCATGATCCGATTCGTTTGGAATTCGAAAATAAAGAAGAGTTGGGAGGGACGCATGATGCTCTTCAAGTAAGCTAAATCTAAAAGTGAAAAGTGTAATTTCCAGCAAACACCTAATATGGAACCTAATGTCAGTAAATGATATTTTGTTTAAAGGTTATTCCTGATGCCAATGCTGAGTTGTGGTTCTGTGGAAAACCAATACACCGGGGGAAAAAGCTCTTGGATTTTATTGGTAAAAATGAGAAAACCAAAGTTGTCATAAAAATCCAAAAGTCGGGCCAAGGACCGCCAGCTAGGGAACCCATCATGAATGAGGCTCAACAAAAAGAGTTAATGCTACATGCTTACCGTAAGCAAGAGGAAATTAAGGTAAGTATGCGTTAATTATATTTGTAATTAGTTTTTTGCTTGTTTCAAGTAGCGCATATTTGGTAAATGGCTTATGCTCCGGGTAAAATGGTAATGACAATGACATATACATAGTTAAACATTTTATTAGCTTAAGCTTCCATTCAGCTAACAGTCACTTTGTTCAGTTATTAATTTAGTACTGACACACAATAATTAAATTGATATCATAGTATTATGTTATCGGTAACATTGAATTTTGTCATGTACGCAGTATGTATTAGTTAGTAGTTAAGTTAACTAAACAAATTCCAGTAACGTTACGAGTATGTTCGCTTAAAATTGCATAAAATTGTATTTTTTACCAACAGTATTTTCCATACTTAAGACTATTTGTATGTAAATTAGTAGCACATGTATTAGCACTCTTGAAAAGTAAATATTGGGCAGTGCGCCCAGTATATTTACATATCATAGGTAGTAGTAATAATGTAGATCTACAATATTATTAATTTTAAGTAGGTATATTACTATTAGTTAGTACACACTATCACACAGTAATGGTGTTTGAAGAGTTCCAAATATTCATATAGAATGTTAACACTGACATGATTAGTTGTAATAGTTTAATAGGCATTTTGTAGTGTAGGTTATTGTATTTATCATTTTCATCTTAAGCATAGAGAAATGAAATAATGATCACATTCTTTTCAAGTCCAACAAGCTAGTATTGATACGGTAGTAGGACATTATTTACAGTGAGATAGGTAATTTTTTTTATTTCCTCAGAGTGTATTCATTGCTATTAAATAACTTGGCTATATCATATCCGATAGAGTAAATGTAACCAAGAGTATCTAGTGCCTACTAATCCATGGACTATATCTCTATTGTGCAGTCTATTCTTCTATTCTAATTTATTGGTGCTTTTACTTAATTATTGTTATGATGTCTGTATTATTCGCTTTATTATCGCTTTAAACAATTGAAGGGTATTGGAACGAATTGACTATTAACTGATTAGAAAGGTAGCGGTTGATAGTTCTATCTACTCACCCCTAAGTATGTATAAGCACCGGCTGGTAGATGACGTATCTACTAATGCTAAGCTAATGCCCATTGATATTAAGATTATATAACAACAAGGTATTAGGTAAGCACATTCGTTTGGAAGATTAATTTAAGGTTGTACGTTATCAATATCAACTCGTTGAACATTACTTTTAGGTTGAAAAACAAAATTTTAATCGAAGTGTTTTTATAAGGTAATGTGCTTTCTGTCTAAACATGACAGAGATGTTTATTAGATGCTGGAGAATAGATTTAATTTTACTAAAAAACTGGTAGCAAATAGCAGGATCATAAAACTGAATGATCATACTTACTAACATGAACATGGACATTTTTCTATATATTATTTCAAGTGCGACAGTTGTTATTCTTACAAAGGATTTGCTGTGTATTTATATCATTTTTGTGCAGTTTTACTTTTAATAACGTTTATGATTAGTTAGTAGAGCGTGTTTAATGTAACAAAGGCGAATCTTTCCCTTCCATATTCTTGATTCGTGGAATAGTGTAGATAGGGTTTTGGTCAGTGCTTCTTTAAATTAGAGTTTACGAGCTCGAGCTGTTAGGTTTGATTTTGATGCGTTCATCCTAGAATCACGGAGTCGAGGGGGTGGAGATGGAGGCGATTGCCATCTGAAATTAAAATGTAGTATTTTATTTCTCATTCTATTATAAATTGTAGGTCTGTACCATTTCTTAACTCGAACATGAGATTAAAGAATAGTAGAAAATTCATACCCATCGTCCAAAGAATTGACGCTGGACACAGTTGTGTCTCTCGAAGAAATCGTTGCCAAAGATGGGGAGTTGGGTCTGTAATTCGCATGTTTTCCTCTTGGTTGTTGTACAATTGGTTGCTGAGCATTTGATTTTTCGTCCATCTGTTGTTTCTTGTCTTTCTTAAGAGGTTTGTCGAGAATGTCATCATGAGATCTGGGAGTATGATAGCGGGCTCTGCACGGTCGTTTATTCTTCCCACGTTCCTCACAAGAAGGACAGTACCAAAAGCTGAGAATGGATATAGACACGGCAAATAGGCTGGTGGGAAGTCCCAAGGAAATTAGTAAAGGGTAGGCAGTTTCTTGCCAATTGTAATCTGTGACCACCAGGCGGGGATTAGCCCGACTGTAATAACAAGGAAATGTTCTTCCCACCTGCAAATCAAAATATATTTAGTTAATATTGTACATTCTTTCCAAACCACTAATTAGTTAGGAACAAATATTGCAGTACAGAAATAGGATTTTTAACCTGTCCAAATATTTCTCCATATTCATCACATTTTACTCGGGGAGGATAACCGCATCCTTTTGCATTGACGAGGAGTTGTGTGTACACAACATCCCAACGAGATTCGTCCTGAAAATACATAATTCGGTGTTGATCGATTCAGGGATAAAATAAATATAGATTTGTTAGGCACATTTTAAATCTATTTACTTACCAGCCATTCGTGAGGTTCCAACATTGTGAAGTTTTCCACGGGAGCATAACCAGGTTTATGGGCTTTTCTGTAGCTGACATAGATTTGGTGACACTGAGACGGTGTAGAAGTACAGCCTTCGCGACACGAACTCCACAGACCGCATTTGCTTAAGCCAGTAGCGTAAGTGTAGTCAATTGTGACGCAAGTGGCTGCTTGTGGGTCAAAGTCTGCCAGCAAAGTTGAAATGGAAGGCTCGACAACTAGTGGTATTAGAAAGAGTAGGGCAAAAACACAAATGCTAGCGATGATTCCTAAAGTGAGGGAGACGTAGAACTTGACTTGCTCCTTCAAAGAAAGTTTTTCCGGAATGACTTCCGGTTCTGATGATGCTTTGTTATGGCCTCCCCCTCCGCCTCTGTCCCTCTCAGCTCCCTGAGGCCCACAGCCCGTGGACGGGGGTCCTGGGACATTTCGACTGGCCACACCCTCAGATATTGTTGCTTTGGAGCCCAAACGACCAGGGCAGTTGTGGTCATCTCCAGATTGAGAAGTGCGACTTTCTCTCCGTTGATGGCGGTTGTTGATTGTAGAGGCGACGATTCCAGCTGCTCCCACCATTACGATGACTTCCTGTTTGCCACAACATACCGCGAGGGGCCATAACAATTAAAATTGTATTTATCCCTAGAAATCTATCTACTTCTTACTTTCTACTCAATCTCATTGATTAGATCTATTTCTTCTATCTAATGTACCTATGTAGTTGAATCAGTACCTATCTATTGCTTTTTTACTTGTATTTTAGTACCTACATCTATATAGGACCGAGTTACTTAGGATGAAAAGCTATCGCTCGTATGGTGATCTTCATTGACTCTTTAGTCTCTAAAATATTAAAATTGCGTTTGGGATCACATAGGAAGGAAGTTAACTTCTGGAGGCAATAAAGGGATGAGCTGTGGAATGTTAGTTTACAAAAGGCAACGATGAATAGGGAATAGTTTGTTTAGGAATGTTTAGGAATAATTTGTGAGAATTGTGCCAGACTGCGTGTGATTTCGTGTTGATTGATTCGAAAGGATGATTGAAAGTTGGACAATGATTAGTTGAGTAGAAAATCGTGGGCCTAAAGCTACAATTGAGTTGACGGTTCGATTAGGGTTATTAGAGGGCCATAGCCTCGACAGCCTCTTGCTCCAGAGCGGCTTTCGCATCGGCTCCACAGCATTGGAAATAGAAGTGGGAGTCGTCGCCGACGTGAATGATTCGAGTGCAGAGGATGAGAGTGAAGCAGGAAACAACGGCCAGAGTGATTGGAATTGTGGAGGCAATCATGAGTTCCATCAGAGATCGGAGTCGACTGAAGCGGGCGACGACAAATTCAGACGAATTAGGCTGGTGGTAGCATTGAAACCGAGATTGGGTCCGCAAATCATTTCCATCTCCGCCGTATTCAGCATGGAACTTTGCACATTCGTCCAGGATCAGAGAGTTGACACAGGCGTCGAAATTGATGTAGAGTGGAGTGCTGTTGAAAATGAGGAGATCGTTTTCTGGTGGTGGTGCAAATTGTCCTTGGAGAATTTCTGGCGCATCGTAGTGACTCTGAACGAGGAATGTGATATTAGTAGTGTTTCCGAAGTGTCCCGGTGGCAGCAAAGTGCTGTTGAAGCAGTCTGTGAGTCCGAAAGTCTTTTTATCGTCAGGGTAGTCAATCAGAGTCGTACAGAACATCATGAGCACAGGAGGTCGTTCCGGGTCAATTTCGCTTTTCAAATTCAGAGGCCAGATTTCTTTGCCTGAGGCAACGTCCAAAGCTTTCGAACAATTTGCTGTGAAAATGACGTCTCCCTGGCGGACGACTACATCTTTCGCCCCCGTTTTGATTCCTATGCACCGTTTCTCGCATTTGAAAGGTGGACGAACACGGGCGCAATTGCCGTATGTACACTCGTACAATCCGTCAAGAGCCAAACAGGCTTTTTTCGAATTGCACAAAATGGGCGCATCTGTCGTGGTTAAATTGCAGGACAGAACGGATGTCAGATTTCTGCATCTGGCCCCAGCAATTTCTCCCGTCCCAGATCCGACTCCTTTGCTGCAATTAAAGATCCCGTGCAATGTCCCGCATTCGCCGTTGATGCATCTGGGGAAAATATTAGTCATGGCATCAATAATTTTGTGCACTTCAGAAAACTCAGATCAACCCATGGAAAAGGATATCAATATTATCTAAAATTATTTTTATAAGACTTACTCGTAGACTTTTTTCTTGGGATCAATTCCGTCACAGTAGATAGTGTCGGGGTGGTCACAACCCTCTAGACGGATATTGCTGCCGTTTCTTCTAACGTCAACTCTAATTTGTGTACAACTTCCTGAGGATTTAGACAAGCACCACTCTCCACAAGAACTCCACGAGGGCCCTTCCCCCTCCACCAACTCACAATTCGGTATAGTCAAATTCGACACTGTTGTACACATCACTGTCTCTTCCGAAAAGCCCGAATTCATTAATCGATAGGAGGGGACATAGACTGCCACTGTGAGATACACGATGCTGACACAACTGAGCACTGCTGTTAGCTGGCAAATGCAGATTGTTAAACAGATCCTCTTTTCAAACGGGGTATTCATCGTCATGCACCAGCGAGTTAGTTTCCTCCACAATGGACAATCTGTCGGAAAGTTAGTATTTCATAAATACTTTTTCTGATGACTCACTTCTTACTACTTCTATTTCCGATAAGTCGAAGTCTGATCACATTATCTTGTGGATGGTGCTGAAAAGCGTGTCTTCACTTAATTGGTATACTTGTTTCACTTGGAATGATTGTAGGTTAAAATTTTCTTGTAAGCCTTTTCTGTTAGTTGTTGACGAAAGTGTTAAGGTTGGTTATTCTGTCCTGGTTTGATTTTATGATGCCAAGTCCAGGCAAAGAGAGCAATGGAGTTTTAGCTTAAGAACATCGTCACAGGAAATCGAGGTCGACGACGCACGAGCATCGGACACAGAACAGCGCATTATGTTATTCAGTGCAATGTAGGTTCTTGTTCTCCTTTCTGGATCAATATCGGGCTGTGGCTTTACACCCTGAAATAGACGAGCCTAACTAGCCAAGCCCTGCTAGCTACCTACTGCATTACAATATTATGCTATTCTATACTTTCCTATACACTCCATAAACACAGCTTATAAACAAAATCCTTTGCTTTCTTCTTGAAATGCATATTTTCTCCAGCCACATTCCTTCTCGACTCAAACTCGGTTTCTCCACTCGGTTCCTTCCCCTAAAACCCTATTTCATATTATTCTCGCTGAATGAATCATGATAGTAACACTTCACGATCTGTCTTCATATCTTTCCGATTTGAAATGCACACTCAAGATTCGACACTTCCTCGATAATTCTGACTTTTCTGGGCTAGTAGAATGATAAATAGCATGAATTTTTAAGGTTCTTAACAAATAGCTTGTTTAGAATGTAGCATATTAGAACCTAACACTGTAACTGTATCTTCTGACCTTATTTATCCCCATATGTCTTTCTCCGCTTTCACTTTTGCGCAATACAGTAGCAATATTTATTAAAATATAAGTAGGTAACAAATTTTAAATAATGTATGAGAACCTGAAGAGTACTTATCAGAAAGATATCTGTACTAAGAATACTAATTATAAGTAAAAATATTCATCGGGAGTATTTATTTTCCTTTAGTTGCTACTTATGTGTAGATAAATAATTTTTACCTGAGAGAAGGCTTAATATGTTTAAGAAAAAATTGACTTACTTTTAAACTATCTTGCTCTTCCTCCTCTTCCTCTTCTTCGTCCTTCACAAGCCACTCGCCTCGACTAATAAAAAATCTGCGGAAGAACCGTAGGAAATAGATTTTGAATGTGGTTGTGTACACGACCCGATAATAAAAATGAAGAGAGAAAGTGGGAGAAAGTTAAAAGTGGGGGAAGGAATGGAAGTTTCAGACGTACATTGGAAAATGATATGATAAATGAGAAAATTAAATAATTTGTTTGAGTTTAATGATCGGAGATCTGATGTTCTGATGTGTGGTGTTGTTGTGTCTTTCTCGTCTGGTCTAGTCTGGTTGTTGGTTGGTGCCAACGGGACGACAGGGAGTTAGGACACTCTCCTACTTTTAACTAGGTAAATGGAAAGTGCCGAATAAGAGTCGACCGGGATCCGAAACTACTGCGCCACACTCGTTCCTGGAAAACAGTTGTTCTGTTTCTTTTGTGTTTCGGTAGGGTCCAGTCTAGTCCTCGTCTAAGTCGGAACAAAACAACGTGGCTAGAATTTACACTTTGGACTTACACCGTGTAGAGTACAGGGCCGCGACAGTAACCATTTCAACTTGTAATCGCGCTATTCTATCGTCCCATGAACTGGACTGGACTGCTGAGCCGTGCCGACTGACTAGCACACAATGGACATTTCTCCGCATGTAACTGTCCATGATCGATATTTTTAGTTGGCCGTGTATTCTCAGCGTAGCGTACACTTCTGGAATTTCTACATTATGCAGCCGTAAGCTAAAAGTGGCAGCAGTTTCCCTTCCAACAAAAAACGTTTAACTTTTTTCTGTGCATATTGCATTTTTCAAGATTTCTGCTATATAACTTGGGATTTTGAATATTTTTACTCTTTGTTTGGATAGAAACATTTTCGCTATTTTTGTCAGCTGATTTTCCATGATACATGGACATATTATAAATGTAGTTTGTCTGAAAAGAAATCATAGTATTCTCTTGCTACCTATATAAGATACTGCAATGATATTACAATTATAGAGTTTCCTTTGGCTACAGTATGGTCCTGTAATAAAGTACGTACATATATCTTGACACCTGAGAAGAGAATGATGTTGGAAACGCGACAAAGGTCAATTAGTCATTGAG
Organism: Tomocerus maximus; assembly: GCA_019776445.1. NCBI lineage: Eukaryota > Metazoa > Arthropoda > Collembola > Entomobryomorpha > Tomoceridae > Tomocerus > Tomocerus maximus. The sequence continues at coordinate 6,952 of JABASH010000670.1, read as the reverse complement.
CGCTTCCTGCAGGACAAGACAAGCGAAAAATTTCTCTACTTGAGCTTGAGAGAACTTCTGTTGCACATGGGCTCCGCTTTCCTGAATTCAGACCGTGTTTTTGAAACGGGGTAAAGTTTGTTAATTCCGCAGAGACTCTATTTGTCAGTTGTATACGTGTATGTTATACATGAAGGATTAAAATGTACCTATTATATGTAGAATTTCTCAAGGTTTAAATAATCACTGCTCATACATAGTAGGGACTACGAGCGACCGTCAGACTGTAAATGTTTAGTCGTTCATGCTACAGTTTATGCTGTAGGGAAAAGTTGCGTGACCTTTCAGATGAAAAGTATGCAGTATAGTCATACATAGCAATTAAGAATTTTATACTGTCGGTAAATGTCGGTCGGCGAGGTGAAATAATTCACCGCACCCGTCTCGTCAGTCAAATGTCCTATTGATCGGACTGCTACAACTTTTTGCTGTGGGATGTGTGAAAGCCTTAATTTGTATCATGATTAGAAAAACTTTGAATGCACCAGACCACCACCACAACGACTGCCACTAAATCCACTACCCGACGAGTTACAAAAAATACTGGGATCTATGCGTTGCGTTTTAAGAAAAAATAATGTGGGGAAAGCCAGAGCCTAGGGAGAAAGTAAAAATAGTCAAGTCTAGAAACAACAGTTAGTTTCCATTTACATGGATTTAAAAGGCAAGATTGCCAGTTGGTCTCCTTGTTATTTAGTTCTTAGGTATACATGTTTTAAATGTCTAGCTTTTACCTTGGCGAATGCAGATATTTAGAATATAAGTCAATCTAAATATTTGGACTAGAATAAGAATGAACTGCAAGCATTTTTGCATACCAATGAAACAATTACTGAATTAAATAATTTCTGGTATGGATGTAATCCGAGTATATATTTTGGAGTCCTTGTTGTCTCTACTTTTGTATAGGGACCGAGGCTTTAGTGTTTTATTAGGTGATTATGATTGGCAAATTCGTTAGCATTGGTGCAGTACCCGCCATTTCGCATTAATATGCAATGGGACCATTATTTGTGTATTTGCTTGTAATTACTGCTTCATGTTTAGTGTATTGTATCTGTTGACCGTGAACTATCATAGAAAGCTATTTGTTTGTTATCGGGCTATTTAATCTATGTGTACCTAAAGTACATATGTATGTACATTATTACTAATTGTAAGGCCAGACCATGCAAAGTCCCATGAAACCGATGTTGAATTGGAACCAAAATGCAACGCGTGTACATCAGCTATTAAACACTCCTGACAAAAAGAACTAATTGCAAAAACTATTTAGAACTGTGACAATCAGATAAAGACACGCCCAGTCATATATACTAAATACGTTCCAGAAAAAGTAAATGTATGTATTTTTATTGATCCACTGCCATATGCAATCCAAAATATCTACCTATATGCACAAAATTATGACTGTCCTTGCTACAAATAATTACAGTCTGTTCAATGTATGTTTGTTCATTACCATGAATCATAGACTGAAACAGACAAGACAGCATGCAGAAACGCCATTGATAGATTACTTTACTCAAACTTTTACTGTACTGTTACTAATAAATTTGGTAACAGCATCAATATTCTAATTTGCTTGCTGGTATGTATGGGACAGGAAAATACAATTAAGAGGCAGTAAACCTGCATTACTACAAAATGGATAACATTATCCACAGACTAATAAAATTTTAGGTAATGATATGTTGTCACCAGATTGTTATTTGAAAAGAATGAATCATCACATCATAATTGAGTGAACCAAATATCACTGGTTTTATGCTAATTAACTCGTGGATGTCGCTCTGCATACTGTTTTACATATTCTGTCTCTGAAAATACAATGACATAATTAATACACAAATGCACCATATCAAATTCAGTAATCCAATCAATATGGGCCCGAGTCGAGTCTTTCTGTTTACATATTTATGCACATACGTAATAATGTTCATTTAATGTCGTCCTAAATTCAATAGGCTTATAAGGTGTTTGCTTGATTATGCAGGAACTTGTTATTGCCATTTAACATGTGAATATTTAATGATCAATTTTTCTTCAGCACCGGGCCAGGATGTTTATTACATACACTAAACGTTTTCTGACTGACTGAAGTTTTTAACTATTTATTAAGCTTTCTTCTGCTAATGGAACAGCAGCCTGTATATTATGGTTTGAAGTAAATAAAGTAGAGTAGAAATTCTTAGCATTTGAAAATTCTATTTGCAATTTCTATTGTCATATTTAATGAATTTAGTTAGGATATTTAAAATTACTCTCTAAATTGCATCTTCAGAGGGCAATGAATAATTGTTTTCAATTGTCCATGTCGCGCCGTAATATTATTTATCAGCATTAACAAAAATTCTACTGGATGATATTTCAATAGATGCTTTGTAATTTTGTAATCCACTGATCAGTATAGTATTTATTATATAAAAGTCTGGATTTGGATTGTATTATTTGCATTTAGTTAGTTTGATGTCATAAAATGTAATAAACAAGAAATGTTAGAGCTGTAATGACGTAGAGAAAGATATTGGATATCTGTATCTGTGTAGGTTATATTGTAATAAAGTAATAGTATTAGAACAGGACCTTGCTGGTATGACCGAGATTCCAATGCTAGCTCGTTCCCATTAAAAGATAAAAAAGTTTGACATGATTTTTGGTAACTACATGCTGGTAGATAAGAGTATTAGTAGTTTAGTGCTATTATGTATGGCAGTCGAGTTGAGGAGAGGTGAATAGGAGAAGTCGGAATTAGGGTTTAGTTAGGCTGGTATGAAGTGCCCTAGTAAATAGTATAAAAGTAGAAGCCAGTCAGACTGACGAGGGGAGGGATTCGCAATGTTTGTTGTTTAGAGTTTGGCGTCTAAAATGATTTCCATTGTGGAGACGAAGTTAGTGGATGAGAGTCGAAGGTGAATTATTGTATTGCAGACATGAGATAAATGGAGGTGTAATGACTACAAAACAGTTTATAGGGAATGATAGGAGTGGGTCGGTCGAGAGTTGGGTGCATTGCATGTGCCTAGTTTAAAAAGTTGAATTTGGTTGGGTAGGTACTAAATTTTGGTCATCAGCCTTCCTTGAATACCTTGAACAGCATAATATGGTGGAAGTAACTGGAGTAAGTAGTATAGCCTTGGATGCCGCATTGGCCTTGATAAGGAAATTCGCCAATGCAGGGCGGTTGAGTTGAGTTGGTTCCCTTTACATCACATCACCAAAAAGAACAGAGCAGAGAACATGCAGCCGAGTCGGCTCGACAGTTCTACTTCTAGCTGCCGGATTTTGAGTAAAGTGAGGCAAGGCAGCGTAGCCAAAGCAATGCAAACCGGGCAATCCACCGAAAAATACTTACCCGTAGTAGTGCTACATGAACTGAACAGAGAGAACTCGTTTGAGAATCCTGTATCGTTCCTTAGCACTTAAGTACATTGTAGTCGCAGTGGCAGTCATGCATGTGCATGATCTGCTTTCTTTTCGATATGATTTAGTCTCCAAATGTGTGTGATATTTTCTTAATGTATTTTATGTAGTATTTAAGTTTAGGCACATTATTTTAGGTATAATTATATCGTGTGTTGTTTTGCCCAATGGTCAGGTTTGGTGGGATGGCAAAGCATGGCATGCTCTGACTTTCTTTGGTCTCCTTCCCCTTTACTGTTCAAGTTGCAGCTGCCCGGCTTCGTGTCGTTGTCGTGTTTTGCTCCGTTGGTTTATTCGGTGGTGGTTAGGTTTGACTTGCTCTATCTGTTTCGTCATGAACTGGTCGGAATTGAAACCGGATGGTAAGAAAGCAGTAAAAGTAAGCATGCCATGCCTATGTTTATGCCGATGCCTTGAGTTGGCGTGGCTCAAGGAAAGAATGTAGAGAGACTGATTGTGAAGAAAATAGAAGAAAGGCAAAGGTTGCCGGTTAGTTTGACTTATTGTTAGTATTCTATGGAGTTTCGTTTCGTTTGTGTTGGTTGGGCTCTGTTGTGACGAAGATACACATGGAATTGAACATAGGTAGGTAGGTTGCATGTACATAGCTAAGCTCCCCCGTAATAGTAGTACGTCTACGTCCATCCTTAGACTAAATAGTTGGAGACGAAATCAAAAGCACGGCAGTGGCACGGAGCAGAACCCGAACATGAACACGCTCACTCACGAGAGCAATAGTCGTGGCTGTGCCATTAAGGGAAATAGGAAAGCATAGAGTTGAATTTAGTTGGTTACATTCCATAAATATAGTGTCTTCTTCTTCTTAGCCGTAGTCTGACATAGTCTTAGCGTGCTTTCTTCCTCCTACTCCTGCCTAACTATACGACAGTTGCACTAGAGCAGTTGTCTGCCATGTAAAAGTAAAACGTTCTGCTTGTATTTGTATGTAGCCGTTTGCTTGCTTGCTCCGTCTGATTGTGACTCAGATTGTCTCAACTGAACTGAAGCAAAGCAAGACGGAGGAGGACATGGACAAGGAAGCATACACAGTCCGTCTATCTCTTTAGTTTACTTTCCCTACTATATCTACTACTTTCACTGCTTTCTTCTCCAGACGAAACGAGAGAGAAGTTGAATCTTTCGCATTTCACAACTGCAATCCAATCCAATCCAGTGGAGCAAACTAGTGGAATGGAAACTGTGAACTGTAGAGATAGTGCAAAACAAAGTCGTATCATAAGTCGTCACTATGTATGTATACCTTGTAACTACTCTGTACACTACTTTGACTAGTTGTCTTCTCTCCCAGCTCTTTCTCCATCCCAAGAAGGAGCTAGCATGAGTACGAGAATCCACGCTACACGCTGGAATGGACATCACTCTGAACGAGTAGATTGTAAATTGTTCTAAGCAAACTACTACTAAACTAGTAAATACACAACAACAATGCAACCTTTTCCTATACACATCTTTTACACACGTAGTAACTACTTTGTTATCTTCCTCTCTACTGCCTATATACATTAATATATATCATATCCTACTATACAGGGAGTATATAGTGGCTCCAATGTATATCTACTCTTGTTGTTGTGCATACTACCAAGCTTATAGTTTAACTTTTGGGATTTTTTGTTGCTGTGTTAGTAGTGTTACTACAACAGTCGGGTATTGTATGAGTAAATTGTACATTAGACAGTGCAAACAAAGGGTATATTCATTACACTATTTATTCTAAGGTACATTTAGGTGCCTACGTGTTACTTACTTGCATCACATAAACTAAAAGTTATACTACTTTTATATATGAAAGGGTACAAAGAGTGAATTACGTACAGTACTACACGTAGACAGCTAACATGTTCTGTTCTGTTAAGTTACTAGTGTGTTGCTTTTGCTTGTGCAGGTTCGTGTTGGATTATTGACACTTTTCTCCAGAATTTGTTATTAGCTATGCCATGCCTTTTCCATGCCCATATGTACTCTCATTATTTCTCTCCTCAGACTGTACACATGTATTTTTCAACGCACTACACTCGAGTTGAGCCAGGCCAGAGCGCTCGAAAATTCAGAGTTGCTTTGCTCTTGTCGGTCGCTCCTACTCAAATACTATATAATCCCCTCCCCGTCTCAAGTAGGCTGAAGAAAGTAAATTCAGCGTCAAGGGTTCTGTCTCCGTCTACACTACGTAACCTACGTAATACTTACATTTATAGCTTATTACCACCACCTCAAGTCTAGGGTGTCTATGCCTAGGAGCACTATCTCTTTGTAAATGTTATGCTATATGAGTAATCTCATACAATAGCAAAGGGAATATGCTGTCTGACTTGACTATGTTATGCCATGTGTATCGTGCGTTCTATTTGTGCTTTATTGCATTATTACACAGCAGCAACTAGCCGCAATGAACTCCCTTCGCCCATTCTCCTTCAAACACTACAAACAATCACAAAACTCAACTCGACTCTACACCAACCCATAATAAATGTGCTTGAGTATTGAGTAAATTGCTCAATGTAATAATTTCTCCTCTTATTGTTTTCTATTGTTCATTAGTATGAATCAACAAACCCCGAGTTGACTCAGCTAATTAAGTAGTCTTCTTCTATATTACGTGGTTTCTGTCTCTTCCCGCACCAAACCCACTTCTCGCCAGATACCTACCTACACTAGGCACCTTAGGTACAAATGCGTTCAAACTTTCTTGAATTCTTGTATTGTACTCATGTCACAGTCACACAGCTCAACAAAGACATCACTAATGTCTTCTAGCTTTTTCCTCTACTCCATATTACAGACAACTACACACTGACAGATAATGCATAACTACCTGTATGCATTTTCTCTGCTCCACTAGCTCTTCTCGTGTCTCGACAAATGTTAGTCTGTTTTTGATTACGTACTGAATAAGAAATGTTATAGGGACTAGCACCATATTATTTTATTCCCAAGTGCATCCCTTTTTATTTTTATCACATTATCAGTTGCATCAGGTTATACCAACCAAATTTTCCTACAAGGGCAAACCACCTATTTGTCGCGCACTAAAGGAAAACTTCTAAAAACATTTGTCCTTATTCACCATGTCTCTTTGCATATCTCTCACTGATTTAAGTAATTTATTTTTAAATATGTAATGAAAAATGTAAAGGTCAAGAGATTAATGGAAACAAGGAAGCATGCCACTATCCACATCCACTGTCAGAAAATACATCTACTGATTGGTTGAAACAGATTTACAAATCATTTAAATTTTCTATTCCGGATTCCGGATTAAAACATACTCAGCATAATAGTTACAAAAATAAACGAAAATATCTTTTAAGTTGTAGTTGTAGGTTGTACGGTTGTAGCTGCCAACAAATCTTAGTTTATTTCGTATTTTAAAAAATTAAATTAAGAAATACACTTGCTCGAACTCCAATTCAATTAATTTATTCAAAACAGCAACCAGGTTTCGAAATATTCATTTTCAAGCTGTATGAAT
>JABASH010000669.1:0-35697 GCA_019776445.1 Tomocerus maximus | reverse complement strand
ATAGGTTAAGGTTTTTTGCATCCATTTTTATTTTCTTTTTGTATTTTTTCTTCTTCAAAAAAAAGAGGAAGAAACATGCGATCTCCCCAAAGAGGGATACTAAAGGATAACTGTGGGTAAAGGTATAATAGGCATTGCATCGATAAGAATTTTTTCTGCTTCTTCTAAGGTCAGCAAGCGTTTATCTCCTTGTTCATAATTAGATTGATCTAGTAACTCAATATATCTTGGGTTTTCCCATTTTGAGAAATTCATTGCGTAATTTTTGTATTTAAATCTCTCAAGGACATTCATAGGATCATAATACATAGCAGTCCAACTGTAATTTTTTAATAAAGCAAAAAGATCTTTTTGAAGCTCCTATTAATAAATCGTATTTCACTTAAAAAATCCTCAAAAAAACCTAATATAGGTTTTTTACAAGAGATTTTCCTGCAAAATAACATATTTCACAACAACAAATTTAAGTTTTTTTTTAATTACATTGGTCGCTAAAGATCTGTCTAAACAGAAGAATCTTTAGCTAAAAAAGAAAGCGCTTAAAAAAAATAGAAGTTCTTGAATCTTAGATGAGGGAAAAGTGATTTAGTGTATAGTGAATCAGCTTTTTTGAATTTATCCGTTCTTTGAGAATCTCATCTTCGAGTTTATTTATTTTAGTTTCTAATCTACAAACATGGTGATTAATATCTTCTATTTTGAAGCGTTGTAATAAACCATAAACAAAACCAATAATAGTTACAGTAGAGACGAACGATATTAGAATCATTAATGGGTCTATTTGACTTACCTTTAAATAAATTGGCTTTACGCGCTTTTTTTACGCTTCATCTGCTCTTCAAGAATTGCATCTTCGAGCTTTTTACCTGTTGCCAACCAAAACATACGCTCTTCGAGCTTGTTTACTCTAGCATCAAGGCGCTCTTCGAGCTTATCCATTCTAACCTCAAATTTATCCATTCTAGTTTCTAATCTAGAGATGTGGTTATTGATGTCTATTTTGATATCTATCTTGTGGTTATTGATATCTGCTTTGATTTCTGCTTTAAAGTTTTGTAAGAAGCTATACATAACACCTATAACGGTTGCAGTAGCGGCTAACGATGTTAGAATCACTGATAGGTCCATTTAGCTCACCTTTAATTTTATGCTTAAGATTCTCAAGATAGGATGCTTCCTTCCTTTAAGTGTAGCAGATTAAATCTTAAGAATGCAAGCTGATGTAACCTTGAGACACTTATTAGAAGCCAAGCTCTTAGAGGTTGAAGCCAAAGACTTCTCTATCTTGAATAGCTATCACTAAATCATCCATTCTTAAGCATTTATTTATAATAAATAGAATTTTATTAAATTAAATTATTATTAATATGACATCTTTTATACTAATTGAATTAAAATTGGGTTATTATTAATAATAAGGCTATATTTAATGATACTATAAGTAGGTGTTTGCATGGCTTCCAAAGCTGTTTCTGAATCTGAATTTATTGAAGCGGTAAATTATTTATCGCATCTTATTGAATTAAAGCCTTTTGAAAAAGAAGCTGCAATGAAACATGGTTTTAACGAACAAGATGATTTGCTAAAAAGAGAAAAAGTTCAGCAGATTTTCCGTACGATTTTAAATTATTTGCGAAAAGTATATGAATCAGATCGAGAATACTTCCATCCTCAGCAAATGGAAAAATCGGTTTATGCTGTTATGGCTCTAGCAGATGAAGCTGTGAAAAAATGGGATAGATATACTCTGCTCTTTAAGAAAACACAAGATAGAGAAAGTGTACAGCTTCTAAAAGAATATCGAGATCTAAAACAGTTTTTTAAATCAAAGGTCGTTCGTTTTAATAAAAAAGCTCTAGAAGTAAAGGTAGAGGAGCAGCGTATTATAGATAATGGTTTTTTAATCAAGGATTTAGAAACCATACGCTCAGATGCTGATTATGAGCTGTTATTGCTACGTAAAGAAGAGGGGAGTTATTTTGCACCTTCTGCTTTATTAAGACATATCCTATTGGTGGGACAAAGCGATGAGCTTTTATTGCATTCTGAATATCAAGAGCTTATTTCTCATTTAAGAGCTACGAAAGATCTGCAAGCTCATATGATAGCCCAAGAGATGTTAAAACAGAGTCTGCCTTCTATAGATGATTTTTTTAAACAAATAAAAGAGCTTAAAACAGAAGAGAGCATGATTTGTATGAGTAAAGCATTAATTGCTTTAATGCTAGCTGCAAACCCTTATAATTTAATGAGAAATGATGCAGATAAAGTCTGTGAGCAGTACCTTGTGGATTTTTGTGTGTTTTTACGTCAGGCTATCTCTCAACTAGGATCTAGTTTTTCAACCGCTTTAATCGACCCTTTATATCATAAACTTTCTTATCTATTATTTACGCAAGCTTGCCATTATGAAAAAGCTCTTGAGTTAATTGGGCAATTGATTGCTATGGGGCACAGTAAAAATGAATTGCTTTCCGCACAAAAAATCCAATTGGATAGTGTGATTCTTTATCAAGATATAGCCATTCGTGCAGCTCTGAAAGCCTATCCAAGCGGCCCTTTGATGCAGGCTTTAGTTTTGGTAAGAGAGCAGCGCTTAGGACAGGGTTTAGATCTATGTACGCAAAAGAATTGGCCTATACAAATCTATACAATTCTCATGGAGCAGTTGAAGATTAGCTGCATGAAGGTTGCTTCTATGACAATGCAAACAACTCTAACAAATGTAGAGCTTATTCCTGAATTTATAGGTTTTATGCAGGTTTTAGCAAACAGAGATCAGAAATATTTAGTGATTAACTTGCAAAATCGGTCTTCTTGGCAAGAAAAGACACGATGTACCTGCTTAGAGAACTCTCAATATAAGCAAGAATTCTCAGATCACTTAAGTGTCATTACTTTTGATAAAGATAGCGATTTTTACCATCAAAGAGAAGGTAGTTCAAAGGCAAGTGATTTTTTACTAAAATGTGCACAAGAGGTGCTGAGTGGACAGGAATATGGGTTCTATTTTCCTCCGACAGTAAATAACAGCCAATTAACTTTTTTTGTAAATAAAGCGCTTTTATTAGTTCACGAGCTCTTTTTTGATGGAAAAGAGGAATTTTCTCATCAAGATAGATTAGATTATATCGAAATTTTTCATTTCTTTTTATTTTTGCATATAATAGATCAACTAAAGCCAGATATTTTGAGTTTTACTTGCAAAGATGGAGTAGATACAAGCTCTATATTTAGTGCAGAAGTATTTGCTTGGTTACATGTGATGAATCATCCGGAGGGTCTACCTAAATCAAAAAGAGATTTTTTACTCTATTTACTATATGCCCCTGCAATGACATTAAGAGGACGTAGTATAGATAAAGGTCGGATTCAAAGAATGGCTAGTGCAATGCACATCTTTATTGAAAAGCTTAACCATAATGGATTTGTCATTCAAGAAGCTTTTTCTCAGGTGTATCAAATGAGTTTTTTCAGGAAGGCAGGTGTGCAAGAGGGCTAATTTAGGCTTAAATCTTCCGGAATCATAGATAGGGTGGCATACTTGCCACCCATCTCTCTTAAGATGGTTTGCCAGATCTTTTCTTCTGATGTATTAAAAATAAACAAAGAGGAAGCAGGATGAATGAACCAATTTCCTCTAATGCACTCTCTTTCTAACTGCCCTGGTCCCCAGCCGCAATATCCAAAACATAGACGAATGGCAGGTCCCTGAGAATTTGCAGAAGCTTCTTGTAAAAATTGCAAATCTCCTCCTAGGTAGACACCCTCACAAAGGTTTAGCGTTTGCTCGGGCAGTTCTTGCGATGAGTGAAGTAGCATCATCTGATTGGGTTGAATGGGCCCTCCTGCGCAAATATGCACATTGTTATTGTGCAGGTCACTTTGATTGAGGATTTCTTCTGGCAAATCTATTTCCAAACGCTTATTCACAATGAGCCCAAACGAACCAATAGAACTATGTTCACAAAGGATAATCACACTCCGAAAGTAAATACCAGCATCTATATTGGGACTTGCAATAAGAAAAAATCCCTTATTTAAATGCGTATAAGAAAGAGGTTCTGCCATAGGACTCCTTTATTGTGCTTGTATAAGTTCTTCGTTATAAAGGCGCAAGTCATTTGTCAGATCTTCTACCTGACGCATCAGTTCCATAAATTCTTCCTGAAATTGAGAATTATCTAAGATGTCTTGTTTTTGAGGATTGTATTTGGCTTTGTCAATTAACATGGAAATCCTTGCCATTGCGGTATTTACCAGGTCAATTTCAGTCGTGAAATATTCCTTAAAACCCAGAGGGGTATCTAAAGAGTTCATAAGGCAAATGCGCTGAGCTCTTTGTCTTTGCCAGCTTTTATTAGAATTAAATAGAAGCCCATAATGATTGATATCATTCATCATAGTGTCTGCTTTGCCTAAGATAGTTGTTAGACGCCAATATACATCGTCTTGCTTGATTAATTTTCCAAGCGTTCCTGTTCCACATTCAAGATCGTAACTTAAGTGATCAAAGGACTCTGCTGTATTTCTCATATGAGCAATAGCTGCTCCCGCATTGTCAAAAGAGTTACGGGCATTTAACTGATCAATGGCATCAGAAATTTGACTCGCTACACAAGAGAAATTATTCAGGGCTGTTTTTGTCTCGTCTATGATTTCTTGATCTTGAAATTCCTGCAAGGTAGATTTGGCTTGAGCCATAGTATCTGCAAAGGAATCAGCTGCATTGATGAAAGATTGCTGATTAGCAAAAAACCAGTTGCTAAAAGCATCTGCTTTTTTTTGTAAGTCCGCAAAAGCATCTTTTAATTCTATGAAAGCACTTTCAATCGGATCTACTGAATCTGCGTAAATCGGTTGACCCGAAATCAGTTTAGGGGTCGTGCCTTTAGGAGGGGCTTTAGGGATAATAGCAATAGACCTTTCTCCTAACAGCCCTGCTGTTTGAACCATAACTTCGTCTGTATCATATACTTTGACCTTAGAATCGATCTTAAGTACAAGCTGATAGTAGTATAAGCGCTGTAGGAGATCGGATAGTGGCTTTTGCCTGGCATTTTGAATCTCTTCAATCGAGGTCACCTCCCCAACGGGCTTGCCCGCAAAAAGCACCCGAGTACCTACATTAATGCGATCAATGTTAGAAAAACGTACGTATAGAGTTTGTTTACCATCTCCTACACTAGGCTTTAAGAAGGCAACCATCCAAATAAGAAGAGCGCATGCAACAATGACAAAAACACCAATTAACACACTTTTTGTTTGCTCACCCATGGTTTACTTTCTCCCTTAGCTTTCTCGGATCTTGTGAAATGCTGTTGTGTAAAGATTTAATTAGAGGGTCGTCAATTTCTAGAAATTGATCTCGAGGCGCTATATGTGCGATTTTACCATCTCGAATCAACGCTAGACGATCTCCGACGTATAACGCTGAAAACATATCGTGTGTAACAACAATACTTGTAGCTTTGAGCTCCTGTTGTGTTTTTACAATGAGTTTATTAATTTCCATAGCAATAATAGGATCTAGTCCAGTAGTTGGTTCATCATATAAAATAATTTCCGGTCTATAGACAATTAAGCGAGCTAATGCTGCTCGTTTACGCATGCCTCCGGATAATTCAGACGGCATTTTTTTCTGTATGCCTTTTAATCCTACAAGTTCTAGAGCTTGATCTACTTTAATTATAATTTCTTCAGATGTATATTTTTTTTTAGTCAAAGGATTTAGGTGTTGACTTAAGTAAAAACCCACATTTTTTTCCACATTCATGGAGTCAAATAAGGCTGCTCCTTGAAACAGCATACCCATATTGGCAACAGCCTTGGATAGCTCTTCTTCCTTTAAATCGGTGATACATACCCCATTAACATCTACTGTACCCCTGTCTGGTTTTATTAAACCGATTAGGTGTTTGAGTAAAACGCTTTTTCCAATTCCTGAAGGTCCTAAAATAACAAGGGTTTCTCCTTGATTTACATCCAGATTTAAATCAGAGAAAACCACAAGTTCTTTAAATCTTTTAGATAAGTTGCGAACAGAAATCATAACGAGGTCTCAAATAGTTCTAAGTGGATTAAATTTAAAATAATAGTCAGAAGAAAGTTCACCAGTAAAATAGCGCAATAGGTAATAACCACGCTATTTGTTGTATTTTCTCCTACGCCTGCTGCACCACCAGATGTGCGCATTCCTTTAAAACAAGAGATCGTCATAATCAAAGAACCAAAAACAAAAGCCTTGGTGATTCCAACCACTAAATCAAAATAAGTCACATGAATAGGAATAGGATCTAAATAAGTCATAGGGGGCATATGAAAATAGTAAACAGAGAGCAAATAGCCCCCAAAGATCCCCATAAAAATGCTAAAAATGGTTAAAAGAGGCATCATGGAAATTCCTGCTATCCAACGAGGAGCTATTAGATAACGATTAGGGTTAACAGCCATGGTCTTTAAGGCATCCACTTGTTCTGTGACACACATGGTTCCCAATTCTGCACACATAGCAGCTCCCACTCTTCCTGTAACCATAAAAGAGGTGAGAACAGGACCTAGCTCTGTTAACATGGCTTTTGATACCATCAAGCCTGTAACAGAAGCTAGTCCCTTATCCGATAATTGATAAAAGGATTGCGCAGCTAGTACAAGCCCTGTAGAAAACCCGGTAATTGCCACTACTGGCAAAGAAGCTACTCCAATATCGTATAGCTGCTTTAAAATCAGCGAAAGATTTGGAGGCCTTTTTAGCGTTGCTTTAATCACCGCTAAAATCAAAAGGACATAGTCGCCAACAGAAGAAAACATCGTCAATTTAGGCAAAAGATTTTGCCATCTAGCATTCATAAAAAGTCTATGCTTAAAGTTCGTGAGGTCAATTTTTGCAAGTTTACCCATGAACTGGACTATAAGTAAAAGAGGATTTGGGGTCAAATAAAGATCAGATTAAAAGCTGCAAGCAAGAATAGCTTGCAGCTTAAGAGGATAAATAAAAATTAACCAGCGGATGCTTTAACTTGTTGTTGGCGTCTTTTCATGTCTTTTATGTCTTCTAATAGACTTCGATCAGCTGAGTTAGAACGCTCTTGTTGTAATTGTTGCAAACGCATCTGTTTTTTTTGACTTTCATGATCTAGTTGATTATGGGATATTTTTGAAAAATGAGAGTAGATGTTCGATCCTCTATCAAAGGTTTGTGATATAGTATTAAAAATATTCTTGCAAGCGGTGTGTTTGCTCAGTTCACTGGTAAGATTCTTTATCTGAGTATCTCCATCCATTAAGCGAGGTCCACATTTTAGTTGATTTAATGCACCTTCAGCAGATGCAAGTCTCAACTCAGCGGCTACTCCGGTCATAGCAAATACAATCATGCCTATAGCACATGCAACCATAACCCAGGCTTCTGTTCGATATGCAGCGCTTTTTTGTTCTGTTATTTTATCTGTCTCTAATATACAAGCTTTAATTTCTTGTTGGTTACCCGTTTTTGATCGAGATATACCTTTATATAGATTGTATTCTAAAGAATTTATTAATGCTGATGGGTTAGAAGAAATTTCCATAAAATCTTTCCTTTGGTATTTTTTTAGTAGTGATTAAAAGTTAATAATTTGCTTTTCTAAAGCCATTGCAAGTGAATGAATTTGTTCTTCTATTTCTCTAAAGACATTGTTTTCGCTGTTTTTTGCCAAACGTGATTGCTCATGTTTTCCCTTCATAAGTTCATGGTCTAGATGAATTACTTCTGCTTTTGTGTTCAGTAAATAGGCTTTATTTACGAGCTGTTGAGCAGTAAAGTTTGCCTGAAGACCGGCTAAAACAGCAGGGATCATGGCAAGTGGAGCAGGGAGAGTAAAAATAGAAGCTATTATTATGCCGCTACCCATAACCACAGCAACGGTTTTCCATTTTCCAGCATTCATTTCCCTTTGCCTTAAATGATTTGTTTCTTCAAGAAGTTTAGAAAAAACCACTTTTGTTTTTTCAGAAACTTTTTCTATTTGCTCTGTATCAAATTTAAATAGTGTTCCCTGTAATGCATCTAAGTTTTTTATATGTTTAACTAGTAAGATTTGATAAGATTTATAAGGAGGAAAAGAAGCAGGTAATTGGGGTTTAGAGGATTTTTCTATCTCTATTTGTGTAGAAGGAGCCAAACTGCTTTTCTCAAAATGCGTTTGGGGTATTTTAGAAGAAGCATTTACTTCTACTTTTGAAGAGGGGATTAAGCTGCTTTTTTCAAAAAGCACTTGAGGGTTAGGAAAGGAAACTTCGGCCATTTAATTACCATAGGTTGATTTAAGTATCTGAATTCTACTTTGTAACAAGGGATCTTCATTAGATAATTTTTCTGCTTTATCAAGTTTTTTCAGGGCTTCTTTTTTCTCTTGGATAGAAAGATAGCACTCCGCTGCATGAAAATAACCAATAGGATCTTGTGGTTGTAATTTACAAATCACATTCCACGCTTCAATTGCAGCCGGGTACTCCTCTAAGAGCTGCTTACAGCTTGCAAGGCCATACCAAGAACAACTAATCAACGGATCTGATAACACTAGATAGGAAAACAAATAAGAGGCTTTTCTATACTCTCCTGAAGAATAAAGAGCATATCCTGTTCTATACAGTTCTGTTTTTTCATCTCCATTTAAATTTTTAATTTCTTGGAGATTTTTTTTATGAGGTTGTAACAAATCAGCTATCTTAGCAGGGTTCATATGCATTTTATCCGCGTTGATTTCTAACCATACATGCTTTAAAGCGATCTTCTTTTTCAAGGGCTTTGGTGGCCATTCTAGAAAAATCGGTCATATTATCAGCCTTATGACTCACTTCTGAGGTTTTTTGAGAAATTTTATTCGGAATAAGTTCTTTTTCGTTATTTAGGATATCGACAATACGAGGAAAATCTTTGGTATCAAAAAGATATAAAGCTGAAGGAATAGCGTCTAGAGTTCCTTCTTTAAGAGCATTTGCGATATCTTTGCATTGTTGTTCATTATACCTTGCATTTGGGTGCAGTTGAGCGATTAAACTGGGATTATAGATGAACAATTGATTGAAATAGTCCCGCATTTTTTCATCTTCTAAAAAATCCATTTGTTTTTGAGAAGAAGGACTGCTAAACAAAGAAATAAGTTTCATAGAGCTTTTAAGAACTTTTTCTAAAGCTTCTGCTTCTGTGATTTTTTCTTTAGTTTTTTCTGTAATAAAATTTTCTACTCTTGAGAAGCAATCGATATAAGCCAAACCAATATTTGAATAATCCATAATTTTTCTCTTTTGTAAAGGTTCAGATAATAGAATATCAAACTAAAGGCAATTTAAGCAATCTTAATAAAAATAAATTGGGATCATCAGACAGTTTTTGAGTTTAGATAATTAAATGTTATTAGATGATGATTTTAATTTATGTGTTTATTTATTTATCTTTAAATTAAAACAGTTATTTTTCTAAAAAACATAGCTTCTAATAACTCTTAGTCCATTTGAGCGAAAATTTGCCTTCTTGTTCTTCTTGTGTTTCTGCTTGGAATACAAACCCATAGGGGAGTTCTATTTCCACGATGACATGGCTACTTGTGGTGCTTTGAGAGAGGGTAATCAGGACGCCTTTTGTTAGGTATTTGCCGATTTGTAGGGCAACTTCTTCTGTTGAACCAGAAGAGCTGGAAACCAGGTTTAAACGATCCACTCCAATGGTTTTACGAATCGTATCGAGTATGTCAGGGCCTGCGCTACTAGATATGGCCATCAAAGCACTAGCGAGTTTACTGGCTTCTGATTGGGAAATATCGCTGATGTCTTTATCAAATAAAACTCGAGATAAGATAGAGCTAGTCGGGAGTTGAGGATTGGATTGAAAGGTGAGCTGTGGGGATTGTAGTGGGCCTCGTAATTGCGCAGTTATCACAACGTCCGGAAGAGTAAGTTGCCCGCTTAAATTTAAATAACTGCTTAGTTTAGCTGTGTCGTTAAATACGATTTGTCCTTCTGTGAGTTTAAATATTTTTCCTGAGAAAAGATATTCTCCTTTAATCAGTGATAAAGAGCCATCAGCGATAAAATGTGCATTATCTCCTTTGAGTTTTACTTTGCCTTTCCATTCAGAATTAACCCCTTTACCGCGAACAAAGATTTTGTCATCAGCTGTTAGGTCAAAATCGAGTTTTATCGGGAAAAGAGGTTTAGCATCAAAAGTATAGGAAGTAACAGAAGGGGGAATGTGTATAAATTTAATCGGTAAAGGTGGTAGCTCTGTAGAGAGTTTATCGGGGATTTCAATGCTGGCTTCATCTACATAAAGAGTGCCTTTGGCAAGCCCTCCTAAACGGTTTCCACTTAAAATGACAGACCCAGTAAATGTCGAATCAAAAACAGGGAATTTTAATAGGTGGGTATGTCTTAGAGTGGTTTCAAATAGGAAGGGGAAATGTTGATGGACGTTTAAGAGGATATTTCCTGTTGCAGTGACAATACCTTCTTCTTGATCATGAGCAGTAAACGAGGTAAGATGGAGCTTATCGTTTTCCGCTACGACCTTTGCTTGAATATCTCTTAAAGAAGTTCCTGTATAGTAATTGTCATAACTACCTGATTGCCATTCTAAATCCCCTTGCAGGCGAGGAGAAAGAAGGGTTTGAGAAAAAAAAAGCCGAGTGGAAATCAGGCCTGTAGCATAATGAGAGCCTAGTTGTACAAAATCAAAGAGGTTTTCTAATTTCCCCTCTGCAATCACTTCTGCTGAAAAAGGAGTCTTTTCATCGATTTGTACTCTAAAAGGAAAGAAGCTGTATTCAATAGGAATAAAGCCTGAAAAATCGATCATTTCGGCTTGCTTAGTGCGCACCTCTGCAAAAAATTGCACTTTCTTTTGATTTAAACGCGCTTGTAGGGATCCTTTAGCTAGGACAGGAGTGTCTTCATCCTCTTGCAATAAACGAGCTGTTTCAATGACTATATTACAAGCTCCTTCTGCATTTTCCAAAGTAGCGTCAACAGAGCTTTGCATGGAAAGATTTCCTCTTAAAGAAAGATTACGAGTAATGGGTCGAACAAATTCCAACGGGAAATGAGTTATATCACATTTACCTAGCAGATGAGAGGCGCTGATTTCACCAGTTGCATAGAAATCTCCTTCACCAACCGATAGAGAAAAAGGGGAAAGGGTGTAAAGAGAGGGTTGTATTTCTAATTCAAAAGGATAGCGCAATACAAAAGGAATATGGAGCAACTGTCCCCTTGCAGAAGTGCATTCAAAGGCAAGGAAATTAGGGTCAAATCGATAAGATCCCTGCATTTCACAAAAAAATTCTCCTTCTATATCACCTCTTGCTTCTAAGCTAAAAGGCCAAACATGGTCTTCAGAATGGGTTTTGATTTCTAAAATGTCAATGATGCCAAGTGAGGTACGTCCTTGATGTGCAATTAGGTGCATATTGCCTTGCATATTTGCAAAAGGGTCATAAAGCTGGGCATTATACAAAAGCTCATTTGCATAGTGATTTTGAAAACGGAAGCGATTTACAGAGCCTGAAATAGCAGCTAATTGCACTTGGTCTATTTGAGATAACTTGCACTCCAATGCGCAGCTTCCATCTAAATCATAGGAGGTAAAAGAAGCAAGTCGAGAGAGTTGATCCACATTTGCAAAAATAGATCCTTCCATGACATTTCTTGTTAGGTCCCAGCTACAAAAGCCTTCCATTTTTGCAGAAGCACCTGTAAAAATGGCTCTATCGATAAAAAGTTTTTGAGAAGGAATATATTCTAAAGACGCTTCTGCTCTAAAAGGCAGCTCTTCTATTTGTAGGAAAAGATCTGTATCTGCAAAAAAAATTCCTTGTTGCATTTTCCCTTGAATAGATCCCTTTACATTAGCTATTCCCACTTCATTAAACGAAGCTTCAGGTGCTCTGTATTGGGCTTGAAAAACACCAGAATCAAAAGCAGCATGTGCTTGCAGAGATCCTTCCACTGGATATTTACAATAAGAGCTAAATAACGATAAATCCTGAGAATTTAGATCAAATTTAAACCAAGAGGTATTTAAAGTAGGGTGCATAATTGCTTCTCCACGGATATCCATAGAGGGGCTGTAGATATGTAGGTTATAAATAGAGAGAGTATCAAATTTAGGGATAGAAAAAGAACAAGCGCATTTCCAATCCCATTGAGAAAGTTCAAAGCATTTTTCTGCTGATGGAGTTTGTGGCAAAAGATGTGCCTTTAAAAACCCTTGAACAGGCAAAGCACTTGGAAGAGTATCATATAAAAGAGAAGTCCAACTCGACCAGAGTCCTTTTAAGGAGATTTCGCTTAAAAGTTCTTGTTCAAAAAATGGGCTTTGGATTTTTACATATGCATTGATTTGATTGCGCCTCTTATTACCAGCAAAGGTCAAATGAAAGATTTCTTTGTCATTTAATTTTGAGAGCACAGATGCATCAAAAAAAAACCTGCGTGTATTTTTGAGCATTCCTTTTGCTTGAATCGCTAAATGTAGAGGATATAAAGAGGGACAGAAAAAGTCGGAAACATAGGCGTGTTTAACGCGGATAGGTATAGGAAACGCAAGCTTATCTAAAGCTTTACGTACATGTGTTCTTACCTCATCGATAGATAAATGAGCAGCAGGGGGAGGCACGCCCTCCATAAAAGTACAGCCCACTTGCTCTATATGTAAATAATCAACCACGAGTTGTCCTCTGATAAGAGGAGTAATAGCAAAACGTAGCTTGATTGCTTGGATATTCCAAGATTCATAAGCGTTGGTAAATAGAGTGGCTTGGTCAATTTGCCAACTAAAAGGCAATGTTCCGCTTAAGCCTTTTAACCTAATCTGTAGGCCCATTTCATCTAACAAATGGGTGATTTTTTTTTGAATGATTTCCTGAACCCACTTTGTTTGGATCAATGCAAAAATCAAGCAAGCTAAAAAGATCAATAGAAAAAGCAATCTGATTATCCAACGCAGCGGGGCAAGAAGTAATTTAAGCATAATTTCTCTAAAATGTTTGACCAATACTTACTAAGATTTTATATACAGAATCTATGTGTTTTCGGCGATCTAAAGGAAAAGCTACATCTAAACGGAAGGGCCCTACAAAAGTAAAATAGCGGAATCCAAGTCCAATAGACTTAAACCATTTTCCATGCAAGGCTAAATGTTCAAATGTTTGTACGTTACCTAAATCTAAAAAAGGTACTAATCCAATGGATTTAGTGACTTGAAAACGAAGTTCAAAGTTCAAATAAATAGCGGCTCTTCCACCTATGGGTTTTCTGCCTCTAAGAGGGCTAACTGTCCGATAGCGATATCCTCTTAAATCTTCATCTGTTCCGCCCAAAAGCCTTTTAGGTACAGGGACCTCAGATAAATTATGGCTTAAGATCGAGGCAACTTTTATTTTTTGTGCAAAGATTACTCTGTTTTTTTTATCCAGTGGCCAATAAGTGCTTTCGCTAATTTGTTGATACAAATATTTTTCATTTGTATCTTTCATATTAAATGTAGGAACTGCAACATATTCTAAAGTGATTCCCTTTGTGGGATTTAATACAGAGTTCGTTGTGGTGTACCTTAAATACAAAGGGACTTCTAGTAGCCAAAATTTTCCATTCTCTACGCTCTCTGATACATAAAGCAGTTCTGGACGAACTCCATAGGAAAAGCTTACATGTTCGTTAAATTTTCTCTCAATTCTTGCTTGTCCATTATAGGATCTAGAGGAATAGGCATATAATGAATCGCGCTGTGCTTCTGCTTGTGAGATAAAATCTTGGCCTACTTTATAAAAATCAGGATGCCAATATTTGACTATTCCCGTTTGAATCATATGGGTGAGATCGCCTTGCAGGCTTAAGCGTCTTCCCATACGAGCAATGTTGCGATTTTCCCATCCAAAAGTAACACCAGGGCCAAATACTGTTTGGTAGCTTAATCCCATATTGATTGTGCGATGTTTTGCTTCGCTTGTATCAATTTGCATAGGAAGCGAGCCATCTGCATCAATTTTTCCTTTATACCTAACTAACACGGAACTAAACAATTCAGAATCAACCAATTTACTTTGCGTTTTTTCCACTAAACGGCTGTCATAGATATCTCCTTCTTTCCATCCCACTTTATTACGAAAAAATCGGGATTTCACACCAGGCGCCCCTGTAATGGTAAGAGGCCCAAATAAAGCTAGCTGTCCGGTTTTAATGTATAAATCAACGGTCACTTCTTTTGTGCGACCGTCAGCAACAATTTCTCTACTGCTGATTTCAGCTAGGGGAAATCCATGCTCTGCTAACAATCTCAGCGTTTTTAATTCAGCATTTAACACATCACGTGTATGTATGGGTTTATTCAGTGCAATTCCTAGATGATTTAACCGCATAAAAGCACAAGTGTCTTCTATATCTGTGTCCAAATGAATATCAAAAGTTTTTAATCGATATCTAGCGCCGGGATAGATCAGTATAGAAACTAGATTGCGATCCAGAGAAGAATGAATTTGAATATCTACCTTTGCTTCATAATATCCATAGGAATGCATAACATTAAGGATAGAAGGAACATCCTCTTCTGCGCGGTAGCGTAGGGCATGAATGGAATTAGGGGGTCGTCTTTTTTGCGAGCTGAGTTGAGAAGCGGATTTCACCGCTTTTAACAGACGAATATCTTGTATTCCTTCAAATTCCACATTATAACTAATCGCTGCAGAGATAGCTATGGGTAAAAGGCAAAAAAAAGTAGTTAATTTTTTAAGGAACATATTTTAAATTAGCTTAAGCTATGATTTTTTAGGTTAGAGATCGATCTATTTCCGTTGCAACTTTTTAAACAAAGAATCCCAAAAAATTTAGTAAATAAGGACTTTTATGGTACTCATGCGGCCTCATACAAAAAAAATCTATACAGAGCTCTGTCTTGTCATTCCAGGTGGCGTAAACTCTCCTGTTCGTTCTTTTCAAGCAGTAGATCTAATCCCTTTAATTGTTCAGAAGGGAAGCGCTGATCAAATTTGGGATGTCGATGGTCATAGTTGGGTGGACTTTTGTATGAGCTGGGGAGCCCTTATTTTAGGTCATGCACCAGCTAATATTGTCTCGGTTGCAATCAAACAAGTCGCTTGTGGATCTAGTTTTGGCATAACAAACATATACGAAAACCAATTAGCTGCAGAGATTACAAGCTGCATGCCATCTATCCAGAAAATACGTTTTGTCTCTTCTGGAACAGAAGCTGTTATGAGTGCGATTCGTTTAGCTAGAGGCTATACAGGCCGAAATAAAATCATTAAATTTAACGGTCATTATCATGGTCACAGCGATGCAATGCTTGTTCAAGCTGGATCAGGCGTTCTACACATACCCTCCTCTTCTTCTTTAGGTGTTCCCAATGAGGTTGTTTCTCATACCATTTCTCTTCCTTTTAACGATATAGAGACCTGTCGTTGTTTTCTGCAAAAAACTGCAGATATTGCGGCCGTAATTATTGAACCCATAGCAGCTAACATGGGACTTATCCCTGCTAAGGAAGAATTTCTTCTTATGTTAAGAGAAGAGACGCAAAAAAAACAAATCGTGCTGATTTTTGATGAAGTAGTCACCGGGTTTCGCATGGGACTTAATGGAGCTCAAGGATATTATGGAATTCAGCCAGATCTTACCTGTTTAGGAAAAGTCATAGGAGGAGGATTTCCCGCTGCTGCCTTTGGAGGGAAAAAAGAGATCATGGATTATTTAGCGCCTCTTGGTTCTGTGTATCAAGCAGGGACTCTTTCAGGTAACCCTGTGGCTATGTGCGCTGGCTTAGAAACGCTCCTTACCTTAAAACAACCTCAGATCTATTCTCAACTTGAAACATTAACAAATGACTTTTTAACTCCTATTAAAGATCTAATTACTAAAAAAAGTCTACCTATTACCCTAAACCATTTAGGTTCGATGTTTAGCTTTTTCTTTGGGATAACCCAAGCAGAAAATCAAGAAGATGTAAAAAACTTAAATACAGATAGGTTTAAAGATTTTTTTCAATATTTGTTTCACCGTGGGATTTATTTATCTCCCTCTGCTTATGAAGTGAATTTTTTATCGCTTGGCCATACCCAAAAAAACCTAGAAAAAACGCAAGAGGTTGTTTTAAATTACTTAAAAAATTTTGATTATTAAAATAAAAAGTTAAAAAATAGCTTAGATAATGTTATTATAATTATTGCTAATTAGCAGTATTAATGGAATTCTTTAAAAATGAAGGTGGCTTATGTCCCATTGTGTTATCAATCAACCATATAAAATAGCTCACGCACCTATTGCAGAAAATAGAGTGGAATACAAGGCTGGTGTATATACTATTTTCTTAAGTAAAAATTTAAAAAAAATAGCTCCTAATAGTTATGAATTTCTTTCTCTTTGGGGAGAAAAAAGTATTGCTATAGCTCAAAAAGGTGTTAGTGAAGAAAATAGAAACCTGATGCAGAAAAATACTGTAAAACAAATAGCTGTTGGTTTGAGTGTTTTTGCAGCGAGCTTAAGCTATTGTTCCATGAATTGCTTTCCTGCTGCCTTAGCTTCTTTTCCTGTGTGGTTCTTAGCCTCTAAGCTTACAAATTGTGCTAATGAGCAGATAAAGGTAAAAGAAATAGATAAAAGCTTAGTGGAAGATTCTACCATAAAACTAGAAGTATTAAAAGGGGGAATCCTTTTCTATAAGGCCTGTCGAAAAGTAAATCAAAAAAAAAATCAAATTTTTTTTACAAAGTCCGGAGAGAATCGATTTTCTGCTCTTGAATCAATCCCTGCTTTTAAGGGGCGCATTACTCAACTTAAAGAAAAATTAAAAGATCTTGGAGAGCAATGGGAGTGCACAGAAACCGATCAAGAAACAATTGAGAAGATAAAAGAACTTTTTTATTCTAATGTTTAACGTTCTGTATAAAAAATAATTCTTAAGAAGAAGTTTTTTTTATTCTTAATTAGTATAAAATCTTATCTTGTGTTATAAATTCATTGCTAAATAATTACCTGAGCTTGTTTTGAAAGAATAAATTATGTTGATTAGCTTATTTGCAATTTTGGGACTGATTTTTATTTTCTTCGAATTTTTCTTAATTGGCGCTGTATTTGCTATATTGGGTTCTTTATGTATTGTGCTAAGTCTGGTTTTGTTTTTTCTAAGCAATCCAATTACTTTATCTCTTATCTATTTAGCGGTAATCCTCTTTGCTGTAATAGGAACATGCAAAGGTGCCCTTTGGGGGATCAAAAGCTCTAAGAGGCGAGGAGAGTTTTATTTACAAGATGACCAGGAAGGGTATAGCGCTTCTTTTTTTGATCAAAATCTAGTAGACAAAGAAGGGGTGACTATCACTGAGTTAAAAACCGCAGGCCATGTACTGATTGAACAAAAACGCTATCAAGCTGTATCAGAGGGTGGATTTATCACAAAAAATGCCTCTGTTGTAGTTGTGGGTGGAAGAGGTGCATATTTAATTGTAAAGGAGATAACTAATGGATAGTTTTGATTTAGGTGGGTTTCTACTTGTTTTCTGTCTAGGAATAGGTATTGTTGGATTCATTGTTTTTTTAATGGTCTTCCGCTACGTAGGGTTGTGGTTTCAGGCTTTTGTATCAGGGGCTCCTATTTCTTTATTTAACATTGTTGGAATGAGTTTACGTAAAATTCCCCTACGTATCATGGTAAGTGCTCGTATTACTTCTTATAAAGCTGGATTAAAATCGATCACTGTCTCCGATCTAGAAACTCATTATTTAGCTGGTGGAAACGTATTTAATATTGTGAGGGCCATGATTGCGGCGGATAAAGCAAATATTCCTTTAACCTGGAGACAAGCAACAGCTATTGATTTAGCGGGAAGAGATCTATTAGAAGCGGTAAAGACCTCGGTTAATCCCAAAGTGATCGATTGTCCAGAGCGTGAGCATGGAGAATATATCACAGCTGTTGCTAAAGATGGAATCCAGTTAAAATGTAGAGCAAGAGTTACAGTGCGTACTAATATCCTCCAACTCGTTGGTGGAGCTACAGAGGAGACGATTATCGCAAGAGTAGGAGAGGGAATTGTAAGCGCAATTGGTGAAGCACCCACGCATGCAGATGTCTTAGGCTCACCGCAGCGTATATCCCGTCTTGTGTTAGATCGAGGATTGGATGCACAGACAGCGTTTGAGATTTTGTCCATTGATATTGCAGACATTAGTGTTGGAGAAAATATCGGTGCTATTTTGCGTACAGATACAGCAAAAGCAGACACAAAGATTGCACAAGCAGAAGCGGAAAAACGCCGTGCTATGGCAGTTGCTATGGAAGGCGAAATGAGAGTTAAACTAGTAGAAGCAGAAGCTCAGATCCCTTTGGCCATTGCTCAGGCATTTCGCGAAGGGCGTTTAGGAGTTATGGATTATTATCGATTGAATAATATGCAAGCAGACACACTCATGCGCAAATCTTTAGCTAAAGAGGAAATTTGATGGGTAAAGATGGCATTTTACTACTTCTGCTGATTGTAGTAGCCTATATAATTAATGGAAGACGCAAATCCCATAAACATGAAGTTAAACCCATACAGTCTCCTAAGAAGACCCCTATTAGTAGGGGGCTACAAGTAAAACCCCAAGAAACAGTTGCTGTTTGGGAAAAAGAAGATTCTTTATTGCCTAAGAACTCTAGTAGTCGGGGCAAAAGAATATTGAACCGGTCTTATTTAAGACAATCCATTCTCACAAGTGAGATTTTAAATAAAAAATACTAACTTTTTTCTAATCTACTCAGATCTTCGCTTGCTAAGGTTCTCACTTCTACTTGTGATTCAGAGATAAGCAAGCGTTTATTGTTTATCTCTACTATATAAAGCATGGTTTTGGGGCTCAATGTTTTTCTTTCTATAATAGCAAATGTAGAAGAGCTCCCTCCCATTTTTTTAAAGTGCCCTGTTTTAAAACGACGCAATAGCCATAGAGTTACAAAAAGCAATACAAGAGCTGCAGCAATGGTAATCCACATGCGCGTAAATGAAGCGCTATCCGGGAAAGGCATCAACTCTTTAGAAATCGAGTAGGGAAGATCGTTTACATTGGAATCTTGAGAAGGTGCATTTTCCATTTGAGCAAAAAGAGAAGCACTGAATACGCTAAACATAATGAATAGACATTTAATTGTATAAAGCATGTTACTCCTTTTATGTTGAAGGTTTAGTCTAGAGATTTTCTTAATTTCCAGGTATGATTTTGTTTTTATTTAAGAGGTTCTTTTATGACAGAGCATCGTGGTTGGTTAGCCCTAGATATTGATGGAACTCTAACCGATCAAACGCACATTGTGCCAAAAGAAGTAGTTGACTACTTAAAAGAGCTGCATGCTAAGGGATGGGAAATATTTATTATCACAGGACGCACACTATCCTTTGCTTCTCTAGCATTAAACCTTTTTGATTTTCCTTTTTATCTAGCTGTTCAAAATGGAGCAGATGTTCTTTATGCTCCTAATCGAGAATTAGTCATTCGTCATTATTTAAGTCCCAATATCATTCCTACTTTAGAAGCTTTGTGTTCTAAATGTGCGGAAGATTTTCTTATTTACGCAGGCTGGGAAAAAGGAGATTTTTGTTATTACCGACCTCATCTATTTTCTCAGAAAATCCAAACCCATGTAAATATGATGAAACAACTTTCTTTAGAGCCTTGGCAAGCTGTTGAGAGTTTTTCTTTTGCTGATTATTTACGTTTTCCTTTAATTAAATGTTTAGGAACTAAAAAAGAAATGACCCTTGTATACGATGGCCTAAAGCATGATAAACACTTATCTGTTACTTTGATCCGCGATCCTCTTGCTGAAGACGTGTATTTAAATTTAATTACACACCCAGAAGCGACAAAAGGAAACGCTTTAAAGAATGTAATTAACCAAACAGGTAAAGTAGGAAAAGTGAT
Source organism: Tomocerus maximus (assembly GCA_019776445.1). NCBI lineage: Eukaryota > Metazoa > Arthropoda > Collembola > Entomobryomorpha > Tomoceridae > Tomocerus > Tomocerus maximus. Next base: position 15,750 of record JABASH010000669.1, on the reverse strand, counting down.
TGCAGCAGGGGATGATTTAAATGACATAAGCATGCTAGAGAGAGCCGATGTCAAAATTGTCATGCACTCAGCGCCTTTAGAGATGCATGATTTAGCAGACATTATTGCCAAACCCTCTTATCAATATGGAATTATTGAAGCTTTGCAAAAAGCGCTTAGTGAACTGCACCCATAGGATGCAGTGCTTGACTATCAACAGCTATTCCCATAGCATGCATTCCATTGTCCACATAAAGAGTGACACCTGTAATGCCAGAGGCTAAAGAAGATAAAAGAAAAGCAGAACTATTGCCTATTTCTTCTGCGGATAAATTTTTAACTAAAGGAGCGTTCGCTTGAGAATAAGCAATCATATCATCGATAAAGCCAATAGCTCGAGCAGCTCTGCTAGCTAAGGGTCCTGCAGAAATTGCATTAACGCGGATTCCCCACTTCCTCCCCGCTTCCCATGCTAGTGTGCGCGTATCGCTCTCAAGCGCTGCTTTGGCAGAGCTCATCCCACCACCATAGCCTGGCACAACGCGCTCAGATGCTAAATAGGTTAAAGTCAAAGCTGCGCTACCTGTACTCATAATGGGTCCAAAATACGCAAGCAAACTGATAAAAGAGTAACTAGAAGCGCTCAAAGCAGCTAAATACCCTTTTCTAGATGTTTCTAAAAGAGGTTTTTTTACTTCAGGTGCATTAGCTAAAGCGTGCACTAGAATATCAATGGTACCAAAATCATCTGCTACGTTAGAAGCCACTTCAGAAATGGTATATCCAGAAGCATCTTGATAGCGTTTATTTAGACGGATTTCTTCAGGTACATCTTCTGGTTTATCAAAAGATGCGTCTAAAGGATATACTTTTAGATATTGCATAAGACTCCCATCAGAGAGCATACGGGAAGCATCAAATTTTCCTGCATTCCAAGCAGAAGTGAAAATCTTTAAAAGAGGAGTCCAAGTACCGATGATAATCTCAGCACCTGCTTCGGCAAGCGCTTTAGCGATTGCCCAACCAAAACCTTGGTCATCTCCAATTCCTGCAATAAACGCCTTCTTGCCTTTTAGGTTGATCGGAAGCATAAGGAAGTTCCTTTTACGGTTAATTTTTTAACTAAAAAGAAAAGTGTAACAAACTAAGAAAAAAACCTCAATCTTTTAAAGAGGAAAAATTGCTCAAAATACTATAAGAAGGGGATTTTAGCTCTTAAAAGCACTTGTAAATATATTTTTTTAATTAAAGTAATTCAAGATTTAACTATTTTATATTAAATTTTTATTTTAAAAATTCATTGATTTTAATATTTATGCCTTATTTTCTTGATTTAAATATTAAATTATTGTTATACTTAATTTAAGTTTTATTTAAATAACAAGGATTCTTATGAACGTAACTCTTCCCACATGCATTTCTACTTCTTGGGAATATACCAAGTCTACAAGGCCTTATCAAGCATTTGAGGCTCTAGCAAATAAGGTAATGAATTTCGTATACCCTGAAAATGAATTAACTAAACAAAGAAACTTTAAATTTATCCCGAATTTTGTAGTGAATGCTTTGGGGTATGTGACATATCATTCAGCATGCCCATTTTATCAAACACTAAAAACTGAGTCAGATCCTGAGCTAGTAAAGGATGTCCAGGAGGTTTTTAATACATTAGTTGCAAAGGTAAAAGAAAAATGCCCTTCGACAAGAAATATGTCATGGGAAATACGCGTGAAAAAAGATAGTACGCTTAATGCCTTTTGTTGCCCTGGAGGGAAAGTGGCTATCACAACAGGCATTCTTACAATGATGAAAGGATATGAAAAAAATGGTATCCAACGAAGGGACATGATTGCTTCTGTGTTAGGTCACGAAATCGTGCATGCTGTAGCAGAACACAGCGCCAAGCGTATGCAAATCTCTATCTTTTCAAGTTTAATCAGAAAATATGCGGCTTATGGGCTCTCTGTTCTCTTTGTTCATAAACCAAATATAGATAAAACTCTAAAAGGAGAGAAGAAGAAAAAAGCCGAAGAGGAAGCAATCAAAAAGCTTGCAGAAAATAGAAATCGTTTTTGCAAAACGGTTGAGAGTATTTGTACAATCCCCGCTTTTTTTCTACAAACAAGCCATAGCCAATCCAATGAGTTTGAAGCGGATAGATTTGGAATGGAAATTGCTCATGAGGCTAACTACAACGTAAGGGCTTCTATAAGTTTGCAGGAAATGTTCTTAGCAATAAAGGGTCAAAATGAAAATCAGCAGAGAGGATGGTTCCAAAAAGCTGGAGATGCAATATCTTCACATCCACCTTCTTGTGAGCGATTACAAAAGAATAAAGAAACAGCCGATGAGCTGCTCAGAAGTTTGGCTTAAAAATTTCTAAAGGCTTATGAGCTTCTTTTAAGGGTTTTTTGTCTTTTTAGGACGCATCATAAGTCTTTTCCATCCTTCAGCTGTCAAAATTTTCTCAGTGGGTTTTCTACCACTTTCCTTAAGCATGGGGTTTTTCTTAGGACTGGCAGCAGGCAATTTTTTTTTGACTAAGGGCTTTTTGCGTCTAAATAAGTTGCGGATCATAAATCACCTCTTTTTTGTAAGATCAAAGGCCCCCTTAAGTCCATGTTAACCTGATTTATAAGATTTGTCAAATTAAAAATTTATACCCTTGATTTTTAGAATGATATGAGATAAAAAGGAGGTTTTTACTAAGGAGATCTATGGAAAAAGCTAAAATCCTCTTAGAAAAAGACTTACGAACCCATGTAATTTCTAAAGATCCAGAGGCATCGTTAGTTACGGATGCTCCGAAAGCTATTTCAGGATTGGGTGAGTTTTTTTCTCCAACAGATTTATTGGCAATTAGTATAGCATCCTGTGTGTTAACTATGATGGGACATAAAGCTAAAGGGTTGAAGATTGATCTAGAAGGGAGTTATTTGCAGCTAGCAAAACAGATGCAAATAGCGCCTGTTCGTAAGCTTAAACTCATTGATATGGAATTTTTTTGTCCTAGGGCTTTTTCTGCAGTAATTACGAAGCAGCTCATCCAAGCAGCAGAAGAGTGTCCTGTGATGCATAGCTTGCATCCAGAAATACAAAAAAAAGTGATCTACCATTGGGGGGACAACAAGTGAAGTTCAATCGGGCAACTGCGTTCGAAAAACACTTATTGGAAGTTAAAAAAGAGCACTTATCGCCTGTATATTTATTAGCTATTCCTGATGCTTATGAGAGAAAACGCATGGCAGAACAAGTGGCTGTGCGGATAGGGTTTTTTTATCCCGATAGTACATTTACCACAAAAGAAGCTATATCCATAGTGCATTTACTAGATGAGCTTAATACCATTTCTCTTTTCGAAAAAAATCGTATTATTTTTTACGATTCTATTCAATCGATAAAAAAAGAAGAGTTAAATGGCTTAACTCGCTATTTTGCAAATCCTGCAAGCTCTACTTATCTAATCCTAGGAACCTCTCAAACAAAGATAGCACAAGAAATATACATGGAAGGGAAAAAGCACCTTATTTCCTGTGACTTTACAGAAGAAAAACCCTGGGACCGTAAAGAAAGGCTAAAAAATTACCTAAGGCGGTTTGTTGCAGCTCGAAAAAAGAAATGCTCTTTGCTCTTAATAGAGCAGTTATTGGAAAAAAGAGGGATGGATCTTGCTATTTTGGAACAGGACTTTGAAAAGATCATTACTTTTATTGGAGAGCGTTTACATATTGAAGAAACGGACTTAGCAACTATTTGTAATGACCAAAAATTAGCAAATCTATGGCAGCTATCAGATGGGATCCTATTTTCCAATCAAAAAATCTTGTTTGATTCTGAGATAGATATTTCATGTCTGCTCTCTTTAATTGGGCAGATGCGCCTTCAATTACAACGTAGTTTAGAAATACGCACTTTATTAGAAAAAAAAATGTCTCATGCAGAGATTTGCTTGAAGTTTCCTACAATGAAAAAAAGTCCATTAGAAAAGCTATTTTCCTTTACGCAAGAAAGAGAGGAAAAATGGCTTATACAAGCTTTACATCATCTCTTTCAGATAGAGATGTTAGCAAAAAATAGCGCTGCTACTCCTGCTGTTTTATTGCATATGTTAAACTGTCAATTATCTTATTTTTAAAATCATGTCTATTTTATATCTTTTACCTAATTTACTAGATCACTCTCAAGATCACCATGCTTTTTTCCCAAGCACAGTTGATATCATCGTACCAACTCTTGGCGGGCTTATTGCAGAAACGGAAAAAGAAGCAAGACGTTATTTAAAACGATTTTTATTTCCAGAACCTAAAACTTTTCGCGATATTCCTATTCTACTTTTAAACGAACACACTACAGCCTTGCAAAGAGAGGAGCTTATTGAGACAATTGCAAAAAACCATGATGCCCCCTGGGGGCTTATTTCAGATTGTGGGCTCCCTTGTCTTGCAGATCCTGGTGCGGATATAGTTCTGCTGGCAAAGAAAAGAGGCATTCAAATACAAACGTGTATTGGCCCTTCAAGCATAATTTTAGCTTTAATGCTATCAGGGCTTGGGGGGCAGAGATTTATTTTCCATGGCTATTTGCCAAGAGAAGAAAAATTGCTTATAGAGAAGTTAAAGCAAATGGATAAAAACCCTCAAAAAGACTACGCCCATCTGTTTATTGAAACTCCTTATCGTAATCAAAAACTTTTTAAACACCTCTGTACGACACTTTCCCATCAAAGTTGGCTGTCAATTGCTTGTGGGCTTACTTCCGATCAAGAATGGGTAAAAACAGATAGAATTGCCCGGTGGAAAAAAGAACAGCCCTTATTTGATAAGCTTCCAGCTGTCTTTATTGTAAGAAATAATTAATCATTTATTCAAAAATCATTTTTAAGTAGCTGTTTTTTCAATAGATGGCTTTTATATATTATAATAATAATTTTTATTTAATAATTAATATTATATTAATAAACCGTCTCTAAAGAAAATGTTTTAATAGTGTGTTTTATTATTATTATGTATAATAAAGTCAGATGTCTAATTTCTTGTTAATGTTTGAATTGTCTATAAAATATAAAAATTTTAAAAAAACATTTAATCTTCCTTAGAAGGAAGGGGTAATACAAAATGGACAAGACAGATCATCAACTCAGAGCTCGATTGGCAAGATTAGAAAGTCAGGTTGATCAGCTTGAAACAGAGTATACTCAAATTAATGAGATGCTTATACGTTGTGGATTTCTAGAAGGAATAAGCACTTTAAAATTTGCTATGGAAGAGCTTTTAGTAGAATATCCAGACGAGAGTTCTTTAAATTAAGCTTTTTTATTTACTTCATTTTAAGGGAAGAGTTCTCTTCCCTTAATTTCTTTACAAGCTCTTGGCGTCTATGCTATATTTTCTTATCTTACAAGGAAAGGAAAAATGGCTAAATTACTTTTCGAAAACACAAACGAGGAAAAAATTCTTGAAGATGGCTCATCTATTCAAGAAGCATGCGAGGACGCAGGAGTTCCTTTTGCTTGCACCGAAGGCGTATGCGGAACTTGTGTGATTGAGGTAACTGAAGGTATGGAAAATCTATCGGAGTTTACTCAAGAAGAACAAGATTTCCTAGGAGAATTGCATTGCGAGCGTCTAGCTTGTCAGTGTAAGATAATAAGTGGCTCTGTAAAGATTAAACATTAAAAAAAGTGTGTGTATGTCTCAAGAAAAAAAGATTGTAAAAGAAATGACAATTGAAGAAATTCTATCTTCTTTTCCTCATAAAAGTCAAAAGCTAGCTCAAGAAATGACCAATATTGGTTTACATTGCGTCGGATGTGGTGCTGCTACATGGGAAACCCTTGAAGGTGGAATGCTAGGTCATGGTTTCGTAAAAGAACAGATTGAACAGTTAGTCGAAAGATTAAATAGCGTTTTAGCAGAAAAACTCGATCCTACAACCATTACGCTTACTAAGCGTGCTGCTGAGAAGTTTTGCCAGATTTTACAAGAAGAAGGCAAGGATAATTGGGGTTTACGTTTTGCGGATCGCGCAGCGGGATGTAATGGATTTGAGTATGTTTTAGACTATTCTCAAACAGCAGAAGAAGATGATCAAATATTTGAATCTCACGGCGTGCAAATTCACGTAAAAAAGACCATCGTAGATCGTTTAATCGGTTCTGAAATCGATTATACAGAAGGTTTAAACGGCGCTGGGTTTAAAATCAGCAATCCCAATGCAAAAACATCGTGTGGTTGCGGTAAATCGCAAAGTTATTAATGGATAAGATGAGCGCTTGACTTATTTGTGAAGCGCTCTTTTTTCTACGTCTAAAGCAGCTTCTCTTATTGCTTCTGATAGAGTAGGATGAGCATGAGGGGTATTAATCAAGTCTTTTATACATAAGCTTTTTTGTATAGCAACAGCTGCTTCTGCAATTAATTCAGAGGCATGTGCTCCTATAATATGGACTCCTATAATCCTTTCGCTTTTCTCCTCGGCAACAATTTTTACAAACCCTTGTGTTTCTCCTGTGCATTTTGCTCTTGAATTGACTTTGAAGGGAAAACTACCTGTTTTTGGTATAAGATGATATTTTTTAGCTTCTTCTTCTGTTAACCCCACTGATGCCATTTCTGGATAGGTATAGACAACATTAGGAATAGCCATGTAGTTAAGTTGAGGTTTATGGCCTGCCATAATTTCAACAGCTGCAATACCTTCTTCAGATGCTTTGTGTGCAAGCATAGGACCTTCTGTAACGTCTCCAATAGCAAAAATATTTGGGATATTGCTGCGGAAGATTCCATCGGTTTCAATAAATCCTTTTGGAGATATTTTTACTCCTATCTTTTCAAGGCCAAGCTCTTGGGTGTAAGGTTTTCTTCCAATGGCAACTAAAACTTTTTCCGCTGAAAAAGATTGTGTGTTTTGGGTTTGCTCTACTTGTAAAGAAATCTGATTGGGCGCAATTTTTGCACCCATAACTTTAGAGGAAAGATGAAAGGTAATGCCTTGTTTCTCCAAATCTTTTTTCAGTTCTAAGCTTAGTTGATAATCAAATCCTGTGCAAATTTGACCGAGGAATTCAATGATTTGTACCTTGGTTCCTAGTCTATTGTAGACAGACCCTAGTTCTACTCCAATTACACCTGCGCCTATTATGAGTAGATCTTTAGGAATCGCTTCAAGAGAGAGTGTGCCTGCAGAGGAAAGAATTTGTTTTTCATCAAAAGGTAAAAAGGGAAGTTCAATGGGCTCTGAGCCTGTAGCAATAAGAATGAACCGAGCTTGTAATTGCATTGTTTCACTTGCATTTTTAACCAAGACTTTATTAGGAGATAGAAAGCTCGCTTCTCCTACATAAAAACTGACTTTGTGTTTTTTTAATAAACTTGTAATTCCTTGACTAAAAGATTGGATAGTTTGTGTTTTACGAGTCATCATTGGCATAAAATCAATCGATAGTTGAGCAAAAGTGATTCCGTTTTTAGAGCTTGTCTCTCTCATCTTCCAAGCTAATTCAGAGGAAGATAAAAGTGATTTAGAAGGGATACAACCTACATGTAAGCAAGTTCCTCCCGGTTCTTTTCGTTTATCGATACATGCCGTTTTTAGTCCCAATTGAGCAGCTCTTATTGCAGCTACATATCCACCAGGTCCAGCTCCAATAACAATTAAATCAAATACATCCATAGATTCCTTTTATAAGTCGAGAAGTAAGCGGGAAGGCTCTTCTAATGTTTGCTTAATATGCTTTAAAAAAAGCACTGCTTGTTTGCCATCAATTAAACGATGATCATAGCTAAGCGCTAGATACATCATAGGACGGATAACGATTTCATCATCGACGACAATAGGGCGTTTAACAATGGAGTGCATTCCTAAAATGGCACTTTGAGGAGGATTGAGAATAGGGGTTGATAAAAGAGACCCAAAAACACCTCCATTGGTAATGGTAAAGCTGCCTCCTTTTAAATCATCTACGCTGATGGAACCATCTCGTGCTTTTTGAGCAAATGTGCTCAGTTGCGCTTCAATTTCTCCAAAATTATGCTGTTCACAAGATCTAACGACAGGAACCATTAGGCCACGATCTGTAGAAACAGCCACACAAATATCATAGCTTTGAACGAAGACTATATCTTCCTTATCAATATAGGCGTTAATTTCGGGAATCTCTTTTAAGGCTGCAACACAGGCTTTAATAAAAAAAGACATGAAACCTAATTTAATCCCATATTTTTTTTGAAAAGACTCCTGTTCTTTTTGTCTGATAGCGATTACACTACTCATATCCACCTCGTTAAAGGTAGTTAACATAGCTGTTGTATTCTTAACTTCTACAAGCTTTTGCGCAATGATTTTACGCAAAGAGCTCATCGATTTACGAACAGTATTTGTTTCTTTTTTTACGATAGGAGGTAGCTGAGTAGAAGCTGCTGGTTGTTGCAAGCTAGAAACAAAATCAGAGGTAGTAAATTTGGCTTTCCCGTTTGAAGAAGAAGGAGGAGGAAAGGCTGGCTCTGATGGTTTAGGAGGCTCTTTATCAGAAGATTTAAGTGTTTTCTCTGCAGATTGAGGATGAATCATTCCAATTACTTGTCCTATCTTAACCGTATCTCCTTTTTTAACCTGCAAAGTTAGTTCTCCGCTTTCAGGAGCATATAAAGTCTGATTTACTTTATCTGTTTCTAATTCTAGGATTTCTTCATCTTGTTTAACGAAACTGCCAGATGATTTAAGAATATTGCTAATGATTGCTTCGGAAACAGATTCACCCATATTAGGGATTTTAATCTCGCTTGACATGAACTACCTTATCTTAAATTTTAGCAAAAGCTTTTTTAAGCAGCTCTTCTAATTGTTGTTTATGTATGGCATACGAGCCTACAGCAGGCGATGCGCTTCTTTGCCTTCCGATATACTCGATTGGGCTTTTTGTTCCAAGTAGCTCATCAAATGCAAAACGCAAAGACTCCCAAGCTCCCATGTTACTGGGCTCTTCCTGTACAAAACGATAGCTAGCATTAGGATGTTTAGCTAAAATTTTTTGGACAATATTTTTAGGAAAAGGATATAGCTGCTCTAAACGTATGATTGCGCATTGTTGATTTTGTTTTTCTCTCATTTGAATGAGATCGTAATAGATCTTTCCACTGCAAAACAACAATAACTTAGCATCTTTTTCTAGTGTGGGATCTTCCAAGACTTCATAGAATCTTCCTTCTGCAAGCTCGTTTAAACTGGATCTGCATGCAGCATTACGCAATAAAGCTTTAGGAGTAAAAAGAACCAAAGGTTTTTTTGTAGGACATAGAGCTTGTGCTCGCAGAAGATGGAAAAGCTGTGCAGGAGTAGAGCAATTAGCGATTCTTAAATTATCTTGGGCAGCTAATTGTAAAAAGCGCTCTATACGCGCAGAAGAATGCTCTGGACCTTGTCCCTCGTAACCATGAGGAAGCATCAGAACTAGATTGGATATTATTCCCCATTTTTGTTCTGAAGGAGCTAGATACTGATCGAGAACAATCTGAGCACCATTTGAGAAATCACCAAATTGTGCTTCCCAAATAACTAAGGTCTTAGAAGAAGCTAAACTAAATCCAAATTCAAATCCTAGAGCAGCATATTCTGATAAAGGGGAGTTAAAAAATGTACATGCAGCTTGAAATTCTGTAATATGATTGAGTGGAAAAAACCGTTTTTCATTGAGTTGATCAATAAGCACAGCATGTCTATGAGAAAATGTCCCCCGACAAACATCCTGACCAGAAAAACGCAAAGCGATTTTTTGAGATAGTAGGCTTGCGTAGGCAAGTTGTTCCACTACTGCCCAATCTAAAGAAGGTAACTTAGGATCGCTTTGCAACATTTGCTCTCTTTCTTGAAGAAGTCGTTTAATTTTAGGATTAAGATTTAAGTCTTTTGGGTAGGTATAAAGTCCTTTACCGATCTTTTCTAACACTTTTAAAGAGACTTTAGTATCCATTTCTGATAAAGAAATAAGCTGCTGGGATTTTTTCCTAACAATAGCAGGAGATGTTTTTTGCAAAGCTTCTTGAAGCTGGTTTTTAAAGTTTTCTTCTAAGCTCTTTATGTCATTTTCTTGAATAATATTTTCATGAAGTAAGCTTTGAGAAAATACAGTGCGAATAGATTTTCTTTCTTTAATTCTAGCATAAAGAAGTGGTTGCGAAAAAAGAGGTTCATCGCTTTCATTATGACCGTATTTACGATAACAATTAAGATCGATAAACACATCGCACCCAAACTTAAGCCGTATTTCTATGCTAAGAATAATAGCCTGTATACATCCCTCAGGATCTTCTGCATTTACATGAAAAACAGGACAATTAAATGTTTTTGCAAGATCTGAGCAATAAGGGGTAGAACGCGCTTCTTCGGGGTTTGTAGTGAAACCGATTTGATTATTGATAATAATATGCATGCTGCCCCTTGTCTGATAGCCATCTAACTTACAAAGTTGCATGGTTTCATAAACCACACCCTGTCCACTAAAAGAAGCATCCCCGTGAATAAGAACAGGGAGCACATCTTTTTTGCTAATCGCTGCTTTAGCGTAACTCATACCTTCTACTACAGGATCTACTGATTCAAGATGACTGGGATTTGCAGCAAGGGTAACTAAGATATTTTTCCCCAGAGAGGTAGTAAAGGTTCCTTGTGCGCCTTGATGATATTTTACATCCCCAGAACCTTCAAACTCTTCATTGACATAATTTTCATCAAACTCTCTAAAAATAGAGGAATAGTCTTTATGAATGATATTAGCTAGCACATTGAGTCTGCCTCTATGCGCCATACCCAAGACTATTTCTTCCATGCCGCTTAAAGACGCTTGTTCTATTAAAAAAGATAGCATGGGAATCAGGGTTTCTGCTCCTTCTAAAGAGAAACGCTTTTGCCCTACATATTTTGTATTCAGGAAAGACTCAAATAGCTCTGCTTTATTTAAATCTTTTAAAATAAGCATCTTTTGCTGTTTATCTAGATTAAATGAAGATTCAAATCTATTTTGGATCCATGTTTCTAATTCATGGTTTCTAAGATCCATATATTCTATGCCAATCTTAGAGCAATAGATTTTTTGAAGCAGGTCAAGAATGTCTTTTAAAGGGGCCTGTTCTTCTTTCAAGAGGTTACAGGTAGGGAAGGGCTCATTTAGCTCATTTTCTGTAAATCCAAGTGTCTTGAGTTCCAATTCGTAAATGGGATCGGGGGAAGGCTTGAGAGGATTAAAGCAAGCCAGTAAATAGCCATATTTGCGATAAGCGTCTATGAGATGCTTAATCTTTTGTTCCTGGTCTAATCTTGTGATGAATTGGCTCAATCCTAGGTGCATTCCTTGAAAAAAAGCACGCCAAGCAGGTTCAATTTGAGAAGGGTCTTCTATGAATTTTTGATAAAGGCCATCTATAAAGCACAGGTTGGGAATAGAAAGAGAGGAAAAAGCCATATAAAATCCTGAAAAACCAAAAACAGTGTATAAGCTTATTCATAGCAAATCAGTGATTTAATTCAACTAGTAGCATTTTTTTTATTAGATTATAAATGAGTTTGAGAAAAATAATTATAAAATTTTTTTAAAAAACTTTTCATTTTTAAATAAACTATTTTATCAATTTAGCTAAATGAAGAGCTTTCATTTCAAATCTTATTAAGGGAGCATGTAGCATGGAGATAGATAGGGGAGTGATTAATCTTTGAGTTTCACTATGTGCTTAGGCAAAGCAGTTCTAGGTATTGTGCTAGCAAATGTAGCTAGTTGAAATGGTTTATATTGATTTTAAAATTGTTGAAAAGATAGCTAATTAGAAGCTTTGCCAAACTCAGAAAAAGTACAAGGCTAATCAAATAAGAAAGAATTTCTGATTTTTTAACTTTTTTTTATTTCAGGAGTTTCTTGTTGTGTAGCTGTTTGGGTATCCCCTTGAATTAGAGGAGCTTTTTCAATATTAGCAAGAGCTACAAAAGATTGAAGCCAAGGAAGAAGCAAGTGAGAGATTATTTCTTCACTAAAAATGCAAGGATGTGAAGTAAAAAAGGTGTACATATACTGTACACCACGCATTTACTTTAAATAATTTTTTATAATTTTGGGCGTAAATTTACCGGAATACCTTCTAAGAAAAGATCGCTTGGGATATCCCTCAGAGTTATTGGGGTAGTTCCAAGGCGTTTTGAGGTAGGCTCCTTTAAAGGACGATCCAAACCATATTCTAAGAAAAACATCCATGGAGCATTATCTTCTTTTAAGTGCAGAGGCATTAGAGGGCCTTGTAGGCGGTTTCCTAAAGCAGACTTGAAGAAGTGCAATTTTGAAAGGATCTCTTTTTTTGAGGAAGTAGGATCTATTGGAAAACCCCTTAAAAGATATCCTTCTTTAGTATCTTTTTCCTGAATCATAAATTGAGAATCACAAGAAAGCAATCTTGGTTTAGATGGAACTTTATTTTCTGCAATAATTGGTTGTTCTTCGATAGTTAGCTCTTGAATTTCAACAATAGATTCTTCCCTTCCAACCATAGGAGCAGTAGGTAAGGAACAATCAAATTTTCTAAAACTAGGTGGATAAGTATTTCTCATTAAATGATATGAAGATAGGGCAAAGGACGTAAAGCTTGCACATACCTTTTGAAAAATAGCATGAACAACATTTGCAACTCGCATAAAAGGACTTGCTGCTTTTTGAGCCGTTATTTGTATTACTGTTTTTGCGCCGTTTAAAGTGGTCTTGATAGCGGTTTTGGCATCATTCAATGTAGATATAAAGCTTTTAGCTATTACTAAAGCAAGAAGAATAGGAAATGATGTGCCAAATGAAATGCCGCAAGCTTTAAGAGCTAGTGATCCAATAAGCGTTTGCGCTCCAATAGAAAGAATATAGCTTTCGCTAAGCTCTTTAACCTTTTGCGTTAAAACATTTTTATTTTGTTCATTAGTTATATTAAAAAATACATTTTCTATAATTTTATTATAACCCTGATAAATAACTCCTTTAACCATTGTTACCTCTTTTTTATTAAAAAGATAAATTATACATTAATATTATATTAATTTGTATAATAAAATATAATTTAATTAAACTATTATAAGAGATAGAGTTGGATTTATTTTTTAAATTAAAAAAAGTTTACGAAATAGAAAGGAGGAAAGTTTTTTAGAAATTAGTACAGTTGAATTTAAAAAAAATCCAATCGATTTAGTGATTGTTTTCTTGCTTTCTTCGAATCGGATTTGATAACTAGAATGGGTATTTGTTAGCCCTTGTATTCTTTTAAACCAACCTTCTGGTTTATTTTCTTTACCATTCAGTCGCATAAACATGTCTTGCCAGCTTAAAATAGCCTCCGGTGTATATCTAGCAACGTTGGTTAGGAAAATTCCAGATTCTTGAGATTGGCTATAGAGCGTATCAAAGAGCAAACAAACCATGTTAAAAAAATAAATAAATGTTCAGATTCATTAGGATCATTATAGACTAAGAGTTTTTAGGCGCTTTTCGATCTGTTCAAAGAGCTGTTTGGAGAGTTCTTCTAGGATTAATTGATAAAAGACTTCTTAAGGTGCCTTTTCTTAAAAGCTTCTTTCAAAGCATTACACTTTTAGTATTTTGAGTTTTTTGAGCTACTTTACGCTTTTTAATAAACAAAATTTGTTAATAAGGATTGCATTTAATTAGCTAAATCTTTCATACTGCGGCCGGCTCTTAAAGATTGGATTTTTCCAAGAAATGAGTTTTCTATATTTCCATGTATTAAATCTTTGTGTTTTAGCTGATGTTTTTAAATTTTTTGCAATTGTCCTTGTAAGACCGTTGCATTAAAAAAAGAGCTAAAGTAAATAGTCACTCTATAACCGGATAGAGTGAAATAGGTATGATTCCCGGCCATAATGAGGAAAGAACATGAATATTAAAAGTGAGCGATTAAAAAAACTGGAAACGGAACTTCACGATTTGGAGCATTGGCTAAAGCTGGGTTTAGTTCCTAAAAAAGATTTAGACAAGCACAAAGAAGAAATTAAAATGCTTCAGGATAAGGTTGAGGAGGAAAAACAAAGGCTGCGCTTTCTTAAAGAAAGTGGAGAGATGGAAGAATTTACTCTGCCAAAGCGCCAAACCGGACGTCAAAATGCGCATGAACCTCATAGTTTGCCTGATGTAGATATTGGAGATGAAGGATTCACCGAAACAGGTTTTGATATGGAAACAGAACCTTTTGATCTTGATACTACCGCATCTGGAGAAGATGCTAGTAATGCCGATGAATACGGCGATGATGCTGGGGTGGAAGAAGAAGAAGATCCATTTTCTGACCGCAATCGTTGGAAAAGAGGAGTTTTTGAAGATCCCGATGCTAATGACTGGTAATCAGGTTAGCCTTTATATACATATTCCTTTTTGTTCTAAGAAGTGTCCTTATTGTCATTTTTTTGTTATTCCAGATAAGGAATCTTTTCAAAAGAAATTTTTGGCTGCCTTCTTACAAGAATGGCAGCTTAAAAGCTCTCTTCTAAAAGATAAACAGATCGTTTCTATTTATTTTGGAGGGGGAACGCCTACTCGGCTATCTTTAGCTTACTTAACCAAAATGGTAGCGGTTGTTTTATCTAGTAAAGTAGCTGCTAATTGTGAGATGACCATCGAAGCGAACCCAGAGGATATACATCCAGAACTTTTGCAGGCACTCAAAGATTTATCATTTAACCGAATCAGCTTTGGAGCACAATCTTTTAATGACAACGAATTGATTTCCTTAGGCAGAGGGCATACAGCAAAGCAATCAATTGTCGCGATTCAAACGGCCTATCTAGCGGGTTTTGATAATCTCTCCATTGATTTGATGTTTGAGCTGCCTAATCAGACACCATCTTCTTGGAGAAAAACTTTAAACCAATTACGTGATTTGCCCATCAAACATCTATCTCTTTATAATCTTACCTTTGAGCAACACACGATTTTTTACCAAAAAAAACAACAGCTACAAAAATTAATTCCTTCTCCAGAAGAATGCCTTCCTATGCTACAAGAAGCTGTAGAGAGCTTAAAAGAAATGGGTTTTGAGCGTTATGAAATCTCTGCTTTTGCAAAATCAAAGGCTTATTCTCTACATAATACCGGTTATTGGCTTGGGCGCCCTTTTTTAGGTTATGGACCTTCTGCTTTTAGCTATTGGGAAAAAAGGCGGTTTTCCAATCTTTCTCATTTCAATCAATATTGTAATTTGCTTGAGACTCAGAAAGATCCGGTTGGTTTTTCTGAACAGTTAGCTTTTCCTCACAATCTCTATGAACTTTTTGTGATTCAACTGCGTCTTTGTAAAGGGGTAAATATAGCCACTTTTGAACAAATGCACGGATCTTTACCGAGTGATTTTTTAGAGATTTGTGAAAGACTGATAGTAAAAGAAAAATGGTTATCTCGTGATAAAGAGCATCTATTTTTAACAGACAAGGGGATGTTATTTTACGATAGTGTTGCTGCAGAGCTCATTTAGTTTATGTTTCTAGGTAACAGTTTATCTTAAGAGATAAACTGTTACCAGAAAGCATACAGAATTCTCTTGAAAAAATTATTAAAATACGAGGTCATTAGTTTTTTAAATTATTATTCTTTCGTGTTTCTCAAATTTTAAAAAGACTTTTCTGTTGTCTACAATTTAATTTAATCAATAAAGTCAGCTTAAACTACCTCTGATAGCATTTTAAGAGCCTTTTAATCAACTGTGATATTTTCAAGAAAATATAAATTAATTATTTAGAAACTATTTT
>JABASH010000668.1:0-35703 GCA_019776445.1 Tomocerus maximus | reverse complement strand
AATAGTTTAGTTGATTAGAGTGTGAATTATTGAATTATTTATTTAGAGTTGTTAATTTTTAGTCTTTAATTTACATGGAAAAGCTTATAATAGGTTTTACAACTCTATAATAATATTCTGTATTCACAAATCACAAAGGAAGTTGGAGATCGTAATGTTTAGAACATTATTTTTATGACATACCAAATGCCAGTATTCTTATGGGAAAATAAATTTTTATGTGACTTATTGAACCGTTTCCTTTCGCACTGCAGACTGCGAATGCACTATCCGTTATGTAAAAACATACTTTACTATATTATTATATCTATTGGACTGTAAGTACAAGAACTCTGTTTAGTTTCAATTTCAGTGTACACAGCATTTGTAATTTGTAACGCGAACCCTTGTGTATTAGACCCATAATTTTTTGTCTTAGATCCGTTCTTACATCATGCAATTTCAAAGTTAGATATACACAAACCATGCCATATTTTCAAATAGATATACTTTTGTGGGGTATGCATTTTTTAATTGTGGGCTAAGCACTAGAACTCTATGAGCAAGCACATTTAGCACACAAAGCGAAAAGGTATTTGTGTTTATAGGTACCTATCTAGCGTATCTTATTGTATTGTATATAAATACACATACTGTAGGTAATAATAGCTCTAAACTTTACTAAGCTCTCTACTAATTAAAACAGTAAGCAGTGCCTACAATAGTGTCTGTACAGATAATTAGTTTCATATCTAGTGAATTTTAAATGATAAAGCTTAAGACAATTGCTATTTGTGTGCAGAAGTAATTAATCTATACCGATATCAATTGTCTGCAGACAAACTAGAGTGCATAATATATGTAAAAAGATTTAACTGATGAGATAGCAAGTTATTAATGAAGTTCCAATTGTGGCATATTATGCTTATACACACTTGTAAATAAATACTTAGGTATCAGCAGACAATAAAATGAAAACCACCATTATAAGCACTAGTACAACTTGCATGCAGTTGTTTGAATTAGAAATTGCTTAAGGGAAATACCAATTTCCCTTCCACGTATGTACCTACTATGTATATGTACTTATGTTCTGTTTTAAACGTGTGTGATATGACTTGGCTTAATTAATTTAGAAGCATTATTGCATTCAAGTAATAATAAGTCATATAACGAATGTGTGCAATGGCTAAGTCCAGATAATATATTGTACAGTACACTTCTAAAGCACACCTACAACATACTTTACGCAAAATATAATAGAGTATTGCATCTTAAAGTGGGGGTTTGTGGTCTGTGGTGAGTAGTGAGTACAACGCATAGTTCAACATGTGAGTATATGCTTTAAAACATTATTTTAAAGAACAGTGCTTCATGTCTGAGACTTATGTCTTTATAAATGTATGTATATCCATGTAAGGTAATAAGTACGAAGACAAAAGTTATAATATACTTTGAACTTCCTTATTCCCCCAGCTCCGTATAACCAGTTTACTTGGATTATAGATTTGAAAACGTATCTTATAAAGTTGGATAATATATAGTTATTGTAAATTACATTTATTACCTACTTATATACCTTTAGTTGTTAGTATGACCAATATTTATAAAGATAAATACAAGAATTGGAAATGTTTACTGTACACCCTTTTTCGTGTTTTTTTTTTCATTTTTATGATCATGCTGTTTCATTATTTACTATAAATACCAGAAAAAATTGCACAAAAGTAGATATTATTATGTAACGGGAAAATTCTGGACACCAGTCACTAAGCTTTAATAACAAACACTGCTGACTGAATGATTTTGACTTTTGTTGGTTTCATACATTATAACCAATTATGCCAGTAATATTTGCAAAACTAATTTCATTAGGATGTTCATTACTTGATATATATCAATATTTTGAAAAATGCATTAATCAACTATATCTTGATTTATGTGATTGTAATCAAAGAATTTAATAAGAGTTTATGATTACTCTAACTGTCTAACTAGCGAATATGTTACTTTTGAATTTATCTAATCGTAAGGTAAAGTACCTAGTAGAAACTAGAAAGTAGTAATTTGTAAGTGTAGCTATAATGTATAAATAATACAGCAAGTTAGATAAGCAGGGAGACATTCTTTATTGATGAGAAACAGGAAACCTTACTTTACATAACATTATGGGCATCTCTTATTCATAATGCTAGAACTCCAAATTGTTTTCCGTTGGAATGGAAAAAACAGTTTTAATAAGTTCTGCGGGTGTGGATAGGATAGCTGTAAAAGTTTTTCATGTATATTGTACCATACATGTATAGCAGGTTGTTTAGGTATTTGTATATTGGGGTAGAGGTTTACAATTTAAGTTGTAACTTAATGGTACGTAGTAGTACATGTTAATTAACGTACCTACGAATAGTAGGTAGTTAGGTAGTAGATGTTTACTTGTTTCAAATGCTTATTTAAATTGTCCATTTAGAAAAAGTCATATCCTAATTAAAGAAATATCTTTAAGAAGGGGATATCTAATAAAACCTTAGTAGATCTTAAATATTATAATCACCTTAATTATTTCTGCATTCCTTTAAAGAATACTAATATTATACGCATATCAAAAGTATGTAGTTTGAATTCTCCTCTAGTTTCCTTCTGAGGAAGTAATAGACATGAAATACACATATGAAGTACGAATCCTTTTAATTAGGACAGTTCCGATGAATTCAGGCTTGTCCTAAATTAGTTTTTAAATGGTATTGACACAGTTCCGTAGCAATGTAATGACGTGATTGATATCCCGCATCGAATTTGATAATGTTTCCAAGAGAAGAATTCGACCCTGAACGAAATCAGTTGAAGTTAGGTAATGTTACTTATAGAGGTTGTTACAAACACACATTTGCATAAAAGTGAAGTAACTCTGGGCATTATTAGCTTCTAGTAGATTTATATAAAATGATATACACAAAAGCTTTACTGCCTTAACTAATATGAAAATATTATGATGTTTACATCCTTAGATTCTCATGAACACTACTATAATGAACAGCTTTGTAAGATATGCCAATATCTAATATTAATATGATTTCCCAACAAGGCTCAATGCTCGATACTTTTTGGCAACTTTATCTGTGACATAAATGCAGCAATAATACACACTATAATGAATTACAATATGCTAGTAATGAAAGGTAAATATCGATCCATCGACCAAGATCAGGTTTCCTTTGACCATGGGCAAAATATATTCAATGACAAAAGACGAAAAGTAGCTTTATAGAGAAAATATTGGATTTTGGTTCGGCTATAGCACACCTATATACAGATATCTGCGTATACCCATTCATTCATATTACATATTATAACTTTATTTTCAGTTGCCTACAAGTACAATATAACTTCCTAATGGTCAAATAGAACCTGAAAACTTTTGCATTTGAAGTATCTTATTTATGTCATCTGAATTATTCACGACACGATTTGCTATTGGCTATATTTACTCGATTATTGCATAATTTTTTCTTGGGGAAAAATGGAAATCCGAAGAGATCATCAACAATTTCCATGAAGTAAATTTTTGACAATACAAACAATGAAATCGTTTCAAACGAATTCTTTTGTCTTCGTCACGGCAAAAACATTGACATTTTTAGGATATCCTTCGTACTTATGATATAATTTTTAAACAGTAACCGTAGGTGTGCCTACCCCACCCCGCATATTCTAATGATTGTTTCCCCACAGCCATATATAACTAACCATGAATTAATTACGATATTACGAATACTTTACTGTTTACATTCTATCCATATATAGATTTTTTTGCATCGAGCACAGGAGTAAATATTATCAAATCAGCATTAGGTCAGCTACTTCGAATTTCGAATGAAGAACATGACCATCATTATGCACGCGTATCTGTACAGTATATTTCATCTTTTGTAAGGATCATAAAAGTGTATTTCTTATGCACAATTATTAGTTATGTATGATGATACACTTAAGTGCGTATCTCCATTTCACTGGAATATTCACATAGATAACAAATAGAAAAACATATCTCACAATAGTACATATTTAGCTTGAATATGCTTAAATCATTGTAAATAGATAATGGACCGAATAATGTCTGGCCGAGCTTTGGTAAAAAATGGGTCTTATCTAAATATATCTGACTGTCGGATGTGTCAAATTTGATTGGGTCCAATGTTGATAATGTGGTGCTCTTATGAAATGTCCATATATGGTCACAAACGGAAAGAATAGTCAGCAATTGGCTGGGATTTTACTTTGGTTTGTTAATTCATGATAAATGTAATGCTGTTGATTCCGACATGTGCTCTTGAGAAATCAATTGAGTAAAAGCATAGCAGCATCATGAATCATTATCTTTCCTTGATATTGGATTGTGTCAACATTGTTCTATTGTTTGGCATGGAAAACTATTCCTGTATTTTTATTGTACATTTAAGTTGGCACATTGAATACCTAGGTATATTTATATAGTTGTGCAATCGGAAAATCGGAATTACATCCAGATTTATAAAAGCAGCGGCTTGCTTCCTAAGTCTTTCACTCCAGGTAATTACTCCTTTTGGTATTGAGCCAAATCATTTTAGTCCTTCATTTCAGAAAAACTTAGCCATAAACCACAATGTGTGACGACGAAGTTGCCGCTTTGGTTATTGACAATGGTTCCGGTATGTGCAAAGCCGGATTCGCTGGGGATGATGCTCCAAGAGCCGTTTTCCCCTCCATTGTCGGTCGCCCACGTCATCAGGTAAACAATATTTTAGAAAAATCAACAATATACTATCAATTTACTGATATTTTAGAGTTTACTATTCAATGTGTCTATATTCCAGGGCGTTATGGTTGGAATGGGACAAAAAGATTCCTATGTAGGAGATGAAGCCCAATCCAAGAGAGGTATCCTTACCCTTAAGTACCCCATCGAACATGGAGTCGTTACCAACTGGGATGATATGGAGAAAATCTGGCATCACACTTTCTACAATGAACTCCGTGTTGCCCCAGAAGAGCACCCTGTCCTCCTGACCGAAGCTCCCATGAACCCAAAAGCCAACCGTGAAAAGATGACACAAGTGAGTTGCATTTTCAATCATTATACTAGAATATCTTTCGGACATTGTTATAAAATGAATAATTTACTCAACAGATTATGTTCGAGACCTTCAACACACCCGCAATGTACGTTTCCATCCAAGCCGTTCTCTCCCTCTACGCTTCAGGACGTACCACCGGTATCGTTTTGGATTCTGGTGATGGTGTCTCCCACACTGTTCCAATTTATGAAGGTTAGCATTGCACACTTTGAATGAATCTACTTTATTTTCACCAAAAATATACTAAGTGGGCATTGATTATTCAAACAGGTTATGCCTTGCCCCACGCTATTCTTCGTTTGGATCTTGCCGGACGTGACCTTACCGATTACCTAATGAAGATCCTCACCGAACGTGGTTACACATTCACAACTACCGCCGAAAGAGAAATTGTCAGAGATATCAAAGAAAAACTTTGCTACGTAGCCCTCGACTTCGACCAAGAAATGCAAACCGCTTCCAGCTCATCTTCCCTTGAGAAATCCTATGAATTACCCGACGGTCAAGTAATCACCATCGGAAATGAACGATTCCGTTGCCCAGAAGCCCTTTTCCAACCTTCCTTCTTGGGAATGGAAAATGCTGGTATCCACGAAACCACTTACAACTCTATTATGAAGTGCGACTTGGATATCCGTAAGGATCTTTACGCCAACACCGTCTTGTCTGGAGGTACCTCCATGTATCCAGGAATTGCCGACCGTATGCAAAAGGAAATCACAGCTTTGGCTCCTACCACAATGAAAATCAAGATCATTGCCCCACCAGAAAGAAAATACTCCGTATGGATCGGTGGTTCCATCTTAGCCTCCTTGTCCACCTTCCAGCAAATGTGGATTTCCAAGCAAGAATACGACGAGTCTGGCCCAGCCATTGTCCACAGAAAGTGCTTCTAGACCTACAGCCAATACTGATTCACACGCATCCATTACTATTTATTAATATTTATGTCGAATTTGTTGTAGCTATTAAAAGTTCTAAATATTGGAATGTGTAACAACGATTTGTAATGTCCATTACAACTCATAAATTAACCTTTCTAATTGTGTGTAGCTAGTCAATAGATCGTTCCCCCTTATTTACATTGCTCTACCCCATGACCCCATATCGCATTAATTGCCAATAAATACAACATTCTGCCGATTGTTTTTGATTTCCACACAACAAACGTCATAATAAGGTGATATTATTTTATTCTTCATATTCCTAGTGTTTCATTTTATTTTCCAGAAAATCTTTCACGGGCACCTAGAGTGAATAGTGGTATATTATTATCTACAGAGAGGGACACTAGAAACCCTTCTTGGCACTTTAACCTTGTAATGTCCCATTGATGAAAACAGAGCATGAATATTTTAGCTTTCTATCTGAGACTTTCCCATTCTCCATGTAAACATAATGGGTAAATAAAACATTTCAGATTACCTAATTTAAACATCTTGACTCAGACTTTCAGAACTCAGATATAAAAACCAGGCAAGGCATAAATGCGCGTGGTGAAAGTAAATATGAACGCTTTCTAGCCGCCCACACAGTATTGTGAGAAATTATTTTATCCAAAAGTAAATGCACTTTTCCTTTACAAAATGACAAAACCAGACAAAACTAATATCGATTATTGACCCTTAAAAGTTTGCGAGAGAATGAATACAAAATGAAGCTATAAAATCAATAAAAAATGGCATTGTGGGGTTATTTTGGATATTTACAATAGTACAGATCGGATAAAGGCATGAACCTTACATATAATATTGGCTATGCACCACAGATACTATACACAAACAAGTCTGAATCCTTTCCATAATCCATATATACACAATGCCTGTCACCGTCACATCTAAACTGTCTATGCATATGTAAAACTGTAATCTTCCTTTTATGGCTTGCACACTAATCTTTCGATATATCTTCTAGGGTAAAAGTATATCAAATACGATTTGCGTAATAAACTGCAATAATTGCAACACAACCATTTTTCACTTACGATAATACAATTATAGCTGTCTACATGTTCAAATTGGTCATGTTCCACAAACGAACAATTACACTCCAATACTAAAAAGAAACTCTCCAGAGATTATTTTAACATTAAAATCATTTGCATGAGAAATGAATTTGCATTACTGATACAATTTTTTATGTAGTTTATAGAGGTGACTTTCTAGCCATTATTAGGGAGTTACTACATAGACTGAATTCAGCAGGCACTACATGATTTACGCTGTCATATCTAAACTAACCAGAAACTATTAGCATTTGCAGATCATTAACTATAATCATCACCTAAATGATAACGGGACTCATACAGAAATCTAACTACAACAACTACATGAATTCGTTAAATGAAAGAGCGATAACTTGAATATACATATTTAAGCACTTAGTATGAAAATTAGTACCGATATAACAAAATGAAATTGATGATTTGCAATGTAATGTCCTCCAAGGTGTAATTTGTGTTTAAGACCTTGTATATTTATGTCCATTTACTCATCTATGCTTTTTCATTTATCAGTTAGATACTACTGATAGGATAGGAGTACATGTATTTGAGATTGTTTTTTATTTCGCACTTGACTCCATTATATGCATCACGTAATGATAATTACACATTACTAACGATCTTATTATACCTTTGGGTTACAATTATTTACAATACAGCATAGAGTATACTACATTCAACACACTTATAATATTGTCATATCTGATGTAACCCTACACCAAAATTAAAAATTTTACGCCTGTAGGCGCATATAGTTTGACATTATAATTACTATACATACTATTAATTATGATACATCATAATCCACTAAAAGAACCAATTCAGCATGACACATACCACCGACTCTTATTTGTAGGTAGTTATTTACATGTAACCATATAGTATATAGAAGATTTCGGTGCTAAGTTCCAATTTAATCCATCACTCGATGTAAAAGGACAATTAATCCCCTTCTCAATTCAAATAATTATCGGCATATCTAGTTAATCAGGAAAAATGTAAGTACAGAAGCTTAAATGTGATTTATTGATATCCGAGAGTTATTAAAATGAAATCTACCGAGGATTTATACTTAGATATGGTATCGGTATCGTTCACAATACTTTAATTGAAACTTGGTGATGTTTGTTCAAGGGATGGTGGTCACGGTTATCCAAAAGCACGTCCAAGGAAAAAGCCCCCAAGAAGACCCGTACGTACACTGATGCCACAACCAAGACATCCACAAAGTTCCGTCAATGGAAACATTATATTTCTTGGGACATATGGTGGAGGGAAATCAACTACAGTCAGTGAAAAGATAAATAAAATCACTTTAGTATTTGTTATTCGATTATTGTTTCACTGATGTTATTTTTCATTTTAGATAAACACATTATTTGGCAATCGAGAAATATCGCCTGTAGAAAGGGAAGATGGAACAATTTCAATTCTGGAATTCATGACACATTTCCCCGATGGAATAAATATGAGAATAATAGATACACCAGGATTAGGAGCCCCGAACAGTTTGCAATGGGATTCTCAGGTGGTAGCCACGATTAAAAAGTATTTAGACACAGACGAAGAATTTTGTAGTCAGATTCCTCACGCTGTGGTGATAGTAGCTAAGTATGACGACCCAAAAATAGGACACCCCGGTTCAACATTGGTAAAGACACTAAAAGCCATTAACCAATTGAATCAAAGACTTCTTGACAAAAACTCTTGCAATGTTATCATACTTCTGACACGATTTATGAATGGAAAGAAAATCGAGAGACTGAATCCACAAGTTAAGTGCTCTATGATCTATGATTTGGTAAAAACTTACACAGATTTCTCACAGATGCCATACATAATTTACGGTGAGAACGAGGCTGAAGATTGGGAGTTGCCCAATGTTAAAGAAAAGAGCAAAGATGGCTATTATTACGGCAGAGCCTCCGAACTTCCCACAGGGGATATTTATCCTACCAATTTAATTGAATTGCTGATACGTATTAGCGGGGGATCATGTTAAAGAAAAGAGTAAAGATGGCTATTATTACGGCAGAGCCTCCGAACTTCCCACAGGGGATATTTATCCTACCAATTTAATTGAATTGCTGATACGTATTAGCGGGGGATCAGCCCGAGGCGCAGTCGGACCCGATTTTTTCAGGCATATCTTCCGAAATAGAAAAGATATTTTTCTTTGGCAACGACTTTCTCTCCCAATCGTTCCCTTCGAGCGGACTCGTTGTCAAAAGGTTTACCAAATCTTGCAAGAAAATTACGCTCTTACTTTTACAAAATAGAATGAAGTCCCAAAAACTTATAAACCAATTCAAAATGTAATATTACAGCAAATGAAGTGGGTTTTGGTTGAGTCCCCAAATCCCCAGTGTCATTTGCCTTGAAATAAAAGAAAAGGTTAGCATAGTAGCCCTGTCAACTTATCACAAATAGCAAATATTATGTAATAGTCGACAACAAAATAATCAGTATTATGTAAAAGAATGTAAATAGACAAATAACTGTAAAATAAAATGCAAATACAACGCTTTGAGTTTCTAAAAAGAGTTGATTTTTCATAATTTTCGAACACGGAGAGATCTAATCCAGCTTTAAAACTGCAGAACAATAATTCGAGAGAATAACATGACTGAGCCTAAGGGTGTCAGACATTTGTCTAACAAATCACGCTCAGATTCAAAAAAAGGGAGTACTAAACCGAAAGAAAAAGTTTCTTACCTTCAGAATCCGAAAGTTGTTGCAATTTTAGAGCACTGTTACACTGGATTTGCTTATTGCGTTTACACATTCGTTATGGTAAGGTATACTATCATAATATTCAATTATATTTTCATAGTCCTTGAGGGTACGTTGTATAAAGTACAACTGACAGAATACACAGGCATCGAAATAATGAAGTTCACTTGCATATCTCGCTAAAAAGTAAAATCCATTTCAGTTCTTTGCAATTTTTTATCTTGCATACATATTCCGTGTTCAAGTGGACAGAAAACTGCTACTCAACTATCAACCTGTTAAAGATTACATGGGTCTTAATTCATACTCATTACTTACTCCTCTGTTGAGTATCCTCAGTAAGTTTAAGATTATAAGTTCCTTCCTTTTAGTATCATATTTACTAAGCTATTAAAATTGTTTCGTGATTTCTAAACATACCGTACAGACAATGCATTTAGACTCTTTAAACTTTTGTTCTGAATCAGTTGCAACGGCCCTGGGTTACACTACAAGAACAAGAGTGAGACTAAGTGATGGTGACTTTTTCGGGACTCTTGGTATCATTTTATTTCTGACCTGCATTACTGTACACGATGCTATCGGCATTCAGCGTCTACAGCTTAATAAAAATAAGGTCCTTAAGGAGTCAGGGGGAGCTGACTCTGAGTGGGAGACCTGGGAGAAGGCTTGGTCCACTAGGCCGATTTGTGTCAAGATTTATAAACACCGTACAGTGGACGATCCCATACCATCAGATGCAATTCTGGGCAGAATAGTCACACCTAAACCAAATGAATATGATATAGAACCTGCTGTAGATATCAAACCTCCAGTCGGCTCTGAGGATTATAAATTCGAAAATTTGATGCATAAAGTTCATGGTGATGAGAGCTGTGCTGGATTTCACAGTAAAGTCCCTGTGCAACGTCCTCGCATATGGATGAAGGCTATGCAAATTGATGTACACTTAAAAATTCATTAGTTAATTTGTATCATTTAACAATAATTTATGATAAAATATAATTTAAAATGATCCACTTTGTAATGTGTAGTTGAAGTGCTGTGGACCATATGCAAATATTAGCAAATGGAGAGAGTTGGTATTAGACACACAATGTGATGAAGGAGTGACACAGGTGACCACATGGATTTTATAATTTCTCGTATTCTAATGCAGTCTTTTTATTGCCAATAATTGTTTTGTAACGACCAATTTTGGCATAATTTATTCGTCAATAATTTGGTATATACAATTACTTTACTTTACTTTACCTTTGGGTTCGCTTGAATGGCCTCAACCATAACCTGATGGAGGGTACTAAGATTTCGAGCCCTCCACAAAATTGCTTGAGAAAATGTTATTTTCGATGTAGACCGAAAATGAGATGTCCCTGAAATTTTTTCGCCCCTAGCCTGCCTTTTGGGAACTGATTGGTGATGAGTGGTGCTGGTGACTGTCTTGTTCAGTAACCGAATGGATGAATGAACGTCCAGTCCATTCCATTCCGTCTCCGTTCCACTATCACTTCTGCAGATTAGTAGAGTAATGTGCTACCAGAGAGAAATGTTTTTCTATGAAATAAAAACTTTTCATATTGAACAATTCCTAATTCCCATTGGAAAGGCAATCAATAAAAATACTCTTCTCAACACGAATAAATAAAAGATCAGAGCAATAATTTAGTAAATTAATTATCCCCAAAAAGAAATTTTTTTACCAATAATAAAGATACTGGCTTTTCCCAACAATAAAGATAATGGCTATTCCCAAAACTAAAAATTGTTTTCCTAATAATAATAATAAGCATTGTTCCAAAACTGTTGTTGTTTGAACTGAACAAAAATAAATTCTTCGCTAATAAAGAAAAATGTTTTTTCTCAATAACATCCAAAAATAATTTTTCCCAATATAATCCAAATATAATTTTTCCCAAAATAATTTTTCCCAATAATAACCAAAACTAGGTTTCCCCAAAAATATTGAACAAAAGTAATTTTTCAATGATAAAAAATTACTTCCTAAAATGAAGAATCCTAAAATGAGAAAAATACCAAAAAGGAAAATATTAAACGAAAATTGTTTTTTCCGGGTTTTTTCTAGCGACACATACTTATGAACCGTTGTACAACCTATACGTGTTCATTTAAGGATGAAATGAAATATTTATGACCTGAATACACTACAGATATAGACTAATTTTCAAAATTACATTATTGATGCTTAATTTAGAGTTGCGGAATACCATTCATAAACTACATCAACGGCATTTTCCATTTGACGGAAATAATTATGCTTACGGAAGCAGCTTTACTTATTTTAATGGTGTTACTATACACTGTACATTTTGTTCTTATGAAAAGAAAGAAGCTTAAAATCACAAAGGCATATTCACTTCTAAGGTTTGCCCACATTTCCTATATTATGTCAATATAGGTTAGCAATAGTGAAAAGTAGATATTCTTTATAATAATGCTTTTAATAGTTTAAGAATGCTTCGTTTTAAAATTATAGAATAACATCTCAAACTGTACTTCACGGATACCAAGATAGTCACAAAGAACACCATCTTCAGACTCAACATTACCACCAACATTTGCATCATCCTGGTCATCCCCACTACCACCGTCATGCGAAAAAACGTAGAATCCAAAGTATTGTTGCAGAACATAAGGACGTTTCTGAACCGCCACGGTTGGAAAAATTTATAGCTTTTCCGTTACGAGACAAAGAACATGAAGAGTTGGAAGCCTTGTTTTTGTCGAAGAGCACCCGTGGCAAAGGACCAGTATTCCCTAGGGCGGATTCTTTAGATGGTCCAGATCCTAAAGAACTTGTTCATGTTGCAGTTCAGCAACGGCGAGGGCTCTCTTTTGCTGCAACAAGAGGTACATTAATTCATCAAACTGCTGCTGAAGCCCGGGAGAAAGCTCAACTAAGAGCGTCAAAGGCACAGGCATTGGCAGAAGCTGCTTACAGAAGTGACGATGACGAAGAAGAAAAGGACGAAAAAGAAAATACAGTAAAAGATAAAAGAAAATCGTATTATTATTAATGCTTTATGGAATGAACTATCTAAAACAGAATGTATAGCAAGGTTATTTCAAAGGTAATACCTAAATATCTTGATTGCAAATAATTGTTATTACTAAACCGTTTAAACAATGACAATTCATGATCATCCGTTTAATTGATTTTATTAAATGCTAACTTTCGAGTCGGGAGTCGAGACAATAAAGAAAAATAAAGAGGAATTTTTGCCACATTGCGTATCTTGTCGTTTGTTTGCATCTGTGTACACTTTGTATATTTATAATACACTTTAACAGGAAGTAACAAAATATACCAAAATGGCGAATGCATGTTTTGTCCTGTATGTATAGTAAATGGTATGAATTATATTATGAATATTAATACCAGTGTTCTTGTTTAAATAATTAAATAATTAGAATTATATATAACTTATGCTTGACATGACTGATATTATTTTGACTTTACAATAGACATTCATTATAATATAATATAACTGTTAGTCACAAGAGCCGTCATCCCAGCCATCTTTCCATCGTTGATCTACAAGGCTACAGTCGAATTCCTCTTTCCCCAATTTACGATTCACTTCATTGTGCATTTTGCATAGCCATTGGCATAAATTCCATCTACTATTTGTTTCGGGCGGACTTTGGTTTATTCTATAATTCAGTAAAAAATAATTAGATTATTACAATAATACAATCAATATAAACATTTTACTCGAATCTTTTACTAGTTCAAATATATTTGTTATAAAAAGAATACTGGGGGATGTGATTAACATTTTCGTACAACATTGTCATTAACTTTTACACGGACCATTAATTTTCATATCAACATCAATATGTACAGAAATAGTACATGTTGGATGGAAAAGCTATGTCACTTTATATAAGCAAGTTTTTCATGCAAATAATAAAGCACTGGCATAGATTTGGAAACCTTCAGACTAAGAAAAATTTCTTTAACTACAGTTTGTTTCAATTCCTTTTACTACATACATAAGTGAGCCTGATGTCGAGATGAAAAGTTCAGTATCTATATATTAGTTCAAATTATATGCACGCAAATGGTACTGTCAATGGAATAGTGGAATGATAGGAGAAAAGTTTAAAAAATACAAATATTTGAAGATTGGCAGGATAAATTAATGAAAAATGTAAATTATATACGTAAACTTTACGATTTTCTGAAGTCCTTAGCACAGTGATCACACGGGTAATACTTTGCAAATATTTTCATGAAGACAGTCATCTCTTTTTCTTGAGTTGCACTCGGCTTTTCAGGATAGTATGCTGCCATTGTGTGCAAAAATGACCAAGTATTTCGACCCAGGTCATCTTTATCTAGAGGACAATTTTTTCCTTCCAAAGAAGTGCTGTGGCTAACATCCTATTATACACATATAAACAATTAATTCCTAAAACTTATTCAACATTGTCCGAAACTTATACTATAATATTATATCCACAATAATCACTAAACGTAAAACCAAGATAGGTCATGTAAAACGAATGTATCTAACCTGTGAAATCCCTGGTGACATGGATGAGTTGTCTTTGCTTTGCATTTTGGATTTGGACCATGATTTGAAATCGGTGCATGCTCTACACGGCTTACTAGTAGCATCCTTTGGAGGTATGTTTTCCATAGCCAAAAGATTTGTTACATACGACAGACTTTACATTTAACTGCTTGGCATTTATTTGTTATTATTCTGCAATTTACACAAGATAAATAACGCGTGTGTGTATAAGTGTATACAAATAAAATATTTACGGGCAACTTTCTTCTGAAAACGCTTTTAATGATGATCATGATTACCGATATTGCCGTCGTACGTATAGCTTATAATAGCTATAGCTTCATTCTCTGTCTGTCCAGCTCCAGACTATCCACCCTAGACCAGACTTTTTCGGGTTTCCGGACCTTTTTTTGGTAGTCTCTGTCAAATGCATTAACATCATTATTATTCTAATTCTATGTACAATATATAAATAAAATACTTATAAAATGTTTACGATTTTTTTACAATGTCTATTTTTTATGTATATGATGCACTAGCACTAGAACATAATATATTTCGATTTATTAAATATATATTTTCCTTTACCTTACCTGATAATAAATTCTTGTAATTCGGTATTTTTAGCTAAACACCAATTCAAACCTAACCACCTGATTACGTGCTAAAAATAATAAGAAACTGAATTTCATCATTTTCCCGCATTTTGCACTGGGGCATTAGAGCTACTATTCAAACTGCTGGAGTTCAAAAATTTTGAGTAAAATGGCAGCCCCTGCAGCACGAAAATCTTGTAAGAAAATTCAAAATTTACAATTCAATATATTTACTAAATAATTCTATATCATATTTTACGTCTTACAGTGGGCCAACTTTGGAAACAAGGTTGGAATGAAATTCCAGAGATCATGGGATCTTCGATGTTCGGTTTGATCGGTAAGAAAAATTGTTCTCTAATTTCCTTATAAGTTAATAAACCATGTACAAATGGATGTAAAAAAGTAGTGGAACGTGTTTCGAACAAGTTATTACACGAAGTTTTACGATGCTTAGAACCGAAGTTATGTTCATTTTTAATTTTTCACCCACTTCCCCGGTCAGGGGATAACTAATCTTTTTAGTAGTGTTGCTGAAACTTTTTTGTTTCGAACAAGTCATTACACGAAGTTGTACGTTGAATAGAACCAAAGTTACATTGAGTTTTAGTTTTTGAACCCCTCCCCCGGTTAGGGGGTATGCTCGATTTTGCTCATTTTCAAACTCGACATTACATTTGACCCCTAAATCATGCACAAGAAGTTTGAACTGATTATGTCAAAATAATAATTTTTCACATTTCTCTTCTTCTAGGAATTGGATTGGGTGTATATAGTTGGCATAAATATTATAAGGAAGAAAAATACAATCGCCGTTACAAGGATGTATACTTAGGTAAAAAAAATTAAAATACAAAACCTTCGTTTGCTTATAATATTATAACAATACTATAAGCAATCAATATATTTTCATGCATTTATTACAGTATATTTAGTTGATTAGATTAGATTAGTATTCGTAACTGTTTTAATATTATCCTTCATACAAATATGCAATTACATACTCCACAAAAACATCATCTCAAAAGTAAAAAATTGTTTGTCAACAACAATTTTGCTGACTAAAAATTTTTTAATTGCTGAGCAATGCAATAATTGACACTTGACAGTTAATAGCATTTATTAAATTTTATTCATACGACTTTATGAAATGATAAAATAGAGAATAGTGCGAACAATAATAAAATTATGTAACGTTTTTTCAGTATATCGCCCAGAAGACCCTCGTGTGGCACGGATTAGAATTTTTCCCGATAGTCCTCCAACAACAAGTAGTACTCGGGCACCTTGTGGTTGCAAATAAAATAATACCTTGTTAACAAAACGTGTGACAAATAGTGATGTATGGCATTCGAAATGTATGTTATGTGTAGTACGAAATTGCGTAATAAATCTTGTGTAAATACATTTTGTTTATCTATGTACTTTCTATACACCCATAAATGAATGATTATTCACTATATATATTAAAACATCAAATTCAATAAATGGAATAAATACTCGAAATGAAAAAAAAAATTAATAGAAAAGAACAAGAAAAATTCTAGCCAAAACCTCAAGAAAGTAAACGTAAAAAATGGTATAATTATGATTAACATAAAAATCCTTTGAAGTTGGAGGTTTCGGCAACCTGAATACATAATATTTTATAATTTTTTGCAATAAACACTCGTATTCGTAAACTTTAACTTGTGAAAATATGATGAAAGTGGAGTATAATAATATTTTCTACGAAAGTTTCATGAGCTTCATTTCATGCTGCCTAATAGTATTTTGTAACCTGTAATGCAATAAATAAAATATCCGAGCCCTGATCATGAAAGCGGCCACCACCGGACGGACGGACGCGGACAGACTCCGGGAAAGACAGACAGAAGAATCAAAATTCCTATACAGAGCAACTCTTCTAATCTTTTTGTAATGTATGGGCGCACGCACCACCTGCACCTCCGCTCATTTGCTTATTCTCTATAGCTAGCAACTCCTATATAGTCACTTAATTCGCCAGCTAGTAGCAGCAGCTTTAGCTATAACGTTTCCCAATATCCAATTCCCACTAATTTAGACTCTCTTCCGGCGGCGACCTTTACTTATTGTTCTCCAGTAGCAGCTAGCTATCGAAAATAATAACAATAACAATAAAAACTTTCAATAAATTATTTCCTTCTCCTGGCTGGAGTTGGACACTGGACTGGTGACTGTACTGGACAGGACACTGTTGGCTGGAAACTGATTGAAACCGAACAGCTATACTATTACATTATAAATATTACTATGAAATAATGTCGACGAAAATTACTTCGACTCCCCCAGAAGAGGGAAAAGTGGAATCAATTAGTCAGTTAACACTTGAAGAAAGGAGCAACGATACAGAACCTGGAAGTGTGAATTCTGCACAAAGTCCTTCAACAAGCAATCAGCAAAATGTAGCGACCCAACCACATCAGCAGGAGGTTAAACCTCCTCCGGCAAAAAAATGTGCAAAAGATTTTGTATTTGGAAAGCTTCTAGGAGAAGGATCATTTTCCTCGGTAAGCATCGTCTTCATGTATCTATAATATTACAAATCACTATTAAAAAAGTATAAAAGGGTTATGTAATATCTGATAGGGATATAATATAATTATCTGATATCTTGCTAAAAATCCTATAACCCTTTACCTCGATTCTTTACTTTTTTTTTGATTTAGGTATACTTGGCAAAAGATGTGAAGAGTGGGAAGGAATATGCAAGTAAGGAATTTATTTCTGGAGATTAATTAATAATGTCATAAGATTATAAATATCTAAAACTCGTTTTTCACAAATCCAAAACCTAATTCCTAGTTTTGACGTTCTTATAGCGTCAAAACTATCTCTTGAACTATTGTCCTCTATATACAAAAAATAGGAAAATATTGTTTGTTCTGTTGTATAGTCAAAGTATGTGATAAACAACACATTATAAGGGAAAGAAAGACAGAGTCCATTCGGCGTGAAAAAGATGTACTGGCAATACTATCCGCCAACAGAAACCCGACAGCTCCTTTTTTTGTCCATCTATACGCCACATTCCAGGATTCGCACCGCCTATGTAATATTTTTGAAACAATAGTAATAGTAATATGTATCTAAAAAGTTCTTTTTGTAGAGTTACAAGAATGTAATAATATTATTTTGTAGATTTTGTCATGACTTTTTGCCACGGAGGAGAGTTGTTGAAATACTTAAACAAGTTTGGTTGTTTCGAAACTAAATGCTGTCGTTTCTATACGGGAGAAATTTTACAAGCTCTCCGTCATCTACATCACTTGGAGATAGTTCACCGAGACTTAAAGCCTGAGAATATTCTATTAAATGAAAAAGGTCACATTCTTGTGACAGATTTCGGTTCGGCAAAGGTGCTAAACGCAATTAAAAATGACCAGGGTAAGATTTAATGATCGCAGAACGTTTATTCTTATTCTAATTCCATGTAACTGTCATTATATCCCCAGTTTTAATTAAGTCGAAATTATAATCTAAAGTTTGATAAACAACTTAATTTCACACAGATGCCGTCCAGAATCCAGAAGATGCAGGGAGGACAAGAAGCAATAGTTTTGTCGGTACTGCTCAGTATGTTTCACCTGAAGTCCTAAAGGGAAAGTATTCAGAGGTTGGTCCTCCTGCTGATTTGTGGGCATTAGGATGTATACTGTATCAATTGACTACAGGAAGTCCTCCTTTTCAAGCTCCGTAATAATTTAAAAATCTAATTTCATTTATTTTTATCATTGGTTTTATTATTGTGCTTCGTGGTGTAAAATAAAAATTTTGAATTTCAGGAACGAATTTTTGATATTTCAAAAGATTCTAAAACTAGAATACGATTTTCCTGAAGATTTTGACGTAGAAACTAAAGATTTAGTTCGAAAATTACTGGTACGTGTTATAATTTCATGATTGCATTATCATTCTATTAATAAATTTTAGATTTGTGTTATGTTAACTAGTCTAGTACTATTTTTATTACTCATAATTTTGTATATAATCTAAAGAATATTTTTTTGTATTTGAAATAGATTTTAGAACCGCAAGAGCGATTGGGATCGGGTGATTGCGAGCCTTATTCATCAATACAGTCCCATCCATTTTTTAAAGACATTAATTTAGATACTTTGTGTGATGAAACTCCGCCTCAAATGCTGCCTTATTCTCCAACTGGAGAACCTCCTTCATCTCCACTTAGGAGTCAGCACACAGTAAGTGCATTATCTCTTTATATGCACATCGATTATATTTTAAAAGTAGTGAACATTGAAAAAAACTCAGAACCCCTGTTTACAATAATTGAATGTCTTGCCCCTTTTCAGATACCGGACAGTTTTGAGCCGGGTTTTAACCCTCGGGTGATAGCTGAGCGTGTATTGAGAGATGACGATGAATTTCCTTGGGAAATTAATCAGCAGCAGCAGTCTGAAAGTTCAGTGGACACTCCTGACAGTGATAGTAGTCACGCAACGTCTTCACCGAATAATAGTCGACGAGAAAATAACAATGAATCAATTACACCGACTACATCCCTCATGGAAAGATTGTCTGTGTCTCAAAATTTCGACAGCAGCAAAAAATCATCCAATGTCCAAGAAATTGAAGAACCCAGACTCAGCAAAACTATAATTCCTATTGACAATGAAGATAGAAAAGGCAGAATTCGTGAGCAATCGAAAAATAATCCATGGCATTCAGTAGTTAAAGGAAACCTTATTTTAAAACAAGGTCTAGTCAGCAAGCGAAAGGTAGAATAATACTCCAAAACATTCAAAAGTTTTAAGAGAAAATGTTGATTTATGTTCAAAACAATCTTACCTTTGAAATGTTAGTATATAATCATATTTCTTTATAATTAATTGTAGGGCTTATTTTCCCGTCGACGAATGATGCTGTTGACTGAAGGCCCACATTTGTATTACTGTGAACCAAGTAGCATGACTATTAAGGGTGAAATTCCTTGGTCCCCTACCTTAAAGCCAGAGGCAAAGGATTTTCGAAACTTCCTTGTTCACACGGTTAGTAGATATTTAAATGAAACAAAAGTTTGTTTATTTATGATAAACGTTGAATATTAATTGATATTTTGTGTCTAATTAGCCTAATAGAATTTACTACTTGGAGGACCCTGAAGGCTATGCTTTGGAATGGTGTAAGGTTATCAATGAAGTTCGACAGCGGACCTATGGGGAGGAGAATCAACCAGAACGAAACTATTAGCATTGTAACATATCTAATTTTTTCCATAACAGTTATAGAGGACAAAGCCTATGTTTCCCTAAAATTAGGGATAGGTACGGTAATGTGTATGCAGTATGCAGATTATCTCCATCTGCACCTTAGATTTCCCACTTTGACAAAGACGCACTAATCCTAATTCTTACTATTTTTGGCCAAAACTGATAGTTATAGCAGGTGAAGGAAAATTTTTATTTGGTGACATTGGTATATTTGACTTGTTTAGTTTTGATTTATATTCGTCATCATTTGTTGAAATCAACATAGAGCGCTAATGCTCTGATACAGCTAAGTTTAATAGTATGCCCTTGAACATATCTATCTGGTATATACTTGTGAAAAGTATATTAAAATTAAAAAATCTTGTCAATTTATGGACTTTATAAATCATTAAGGGTAGTTTTCAGATTCAGTCGCAATAGTTGCATTTCAATTCAATGTATAGTTACCTTTCGTAACTGCGCGAGCATATTATGTCATAAGTACGAATGTGATGCACAGGGATTCCCTATTACTCACTTTCGAAGTTTTTAGGCCAAAGTTCAAGAAAAGTGACATTTTTAAGTAATCTGAGATTTTTGGACTCGTGTTAAGTATGAGTCAATCTAAACTAAGAGCATTAAGGTTACCTATTAATAATTATTATATAAGGTGCTATTTGGTCGGTAGCCAAATATAAATTTCTCTGCATTTTCTATATAAAAGTAATATAAGGTAAAGATTTCAATAAAATATATGTTGAAAGGGTAAATACGATAAACTAATGATTGTATTTAAGTGTATTAAATACTATCGAATCGACTGTCGACTTTAATACCATATTAGCCACTATAGCTATTGCTGATGGACATTAGTAGTACACTACCTGTACACTTAATTTAGCATAGGTATGTGACAACTATTACTGACTGTACTGACATAAAATATGTGTTGTGTTGGTATACGCATTACTCATGGTAAATTCGCCTATAGTAGTAAAAGTAATGTATCAGTGGCAGTCACTGTCATGTCACTGGATGTTTTTTTGGAATCATCGTAATTTGAATGTCTGTAGGTAAATACCTATTAGGAACTACAATAGAATTCTAATTACGCAGATGATGGTTCATGCACTGCTAAAGTTAAATACGCTGGACGTATTTTATGTTTTTGCTCGCGTGAGCGTCATTAAAATCCCTAGCCCGTCTTAAGTAGTGTATAACGTAGCTAATTCGCATAAGTTCGCATTACCATTAAATTATCTCTAGTATATATTATAGTATCCAGCTTTAAATTGTATATAGAAAAGCTTAAAAGTAGATTTTTGAAAATTCAACATCATCATTGTGAAGCTTCAAATAGACAGATTCGCTGAATGTCTCATCAACAGCTTCCATTATGTATGTTAATTAGTGCAGAGATTGGTTCATTCGTTTGTTTATTTTTGCTCTTCATATGGCATAAAAATTCGGTGAAATGTGTCACTGAGTTTATTATTGTCAATATGTCAGGATTATTTCACTATTCAATGACACTCAGCAGGTATGTAGTTGTATAGTTAGTAGTTGTATTGTATAGCAGAAAAATCGTAATTTTATTTTATAAATCATTAATTTATTGTTTAGTATTTAGCATAGCAGTGTTGTTTACCACTGCCTTAATTACTTCTTCCCGTCAATAATAATTCATTACAAAAATCGATTGCATTTAAATGAGAAGAGATTCAATGAGCAAAAAATTTATAAATGCAGAATTTAATTGTTATTAATTTGTTGTATAAGTTTTTAAATTCAGAATTGTTACCTAGTTTAGTGTAGTAATACGTAATTCCTTTAATTCGGGTCGTTTCGAATAAAATTAATCTTAATTAAATATATTATTCGATAATCTATTAGTAATCTAATTAAAGGAACGTATGCCTTTATGCCTATGATTGTATTAATGGTTTCATAAACTAAATTACTATCAACGAGCTAAATTTCTTCCAAGTAATACTCTTCAGAAGACGATACGCTATTAATGGTTTCGCCTTGAATTATCGACTCTATTAGCAAAATAGAATTCTAAATTGGTGGACTTGTGAATGATAATAAATTCGAAATGTCAACAATTGGCTTTAAACCGAACGCCTGTTACAGTGCTGTTATTGTAAAGTATAAGAATTTTCTGTCTTAAAAGGAACCATCGCCATTAAGACTGACGGTGATTTTTATAAATCTTAAATCTAAGTAACTGGCTTCAAATACTACTATTGGTGAAATCTAAGTGATTGTTGAATATCTAATAAAAACTAAAACCTAATCATCATTTTTCATTCTATGAAGCATCTTTTCAGTTGTTTTCAAGACGGGTTGCATGCAAGTAGTAAAAATAATTTAAACCATACACACTACATCATTAGTTTGATTGTTAGTTCTAAGAAACTTATTTATTGGACAAAAGATGTAGAATTTTGTTGCATAGCTTCATTAGGTATATTTATATTATTGTAAGAATTATGACACAAGTGTATAGTACTTAAGAGGATTTGATTGACCAATAGAAAAGTTCTGCTTGAGGTATGAGGTAGGTAGTATAGTTGCCATTAAATAACGACTCCTGACTCATCCGAATTTTTAAAGAACAGAACCAAAGAAAGCTTACTGAAGGAACATTTAACTAATACTGCAATTTTCGTATAAAAATGATGTAAATACACAAGAAGAGTTACTAATTTCGAAATACAGTTGATTTCAGTAAGTTAAACTCACAGCAAATCGAATTAGTACAACTGACAATAGCAAGCTAAGTTTAGGTTGGCACTTTGTCACAAATTAGGAATTACTGAAAATAGCATAGATATAGGTAGGTAGTAGGAGTACTCTATAGAGATATTTTGGAGATTCATAAAAAAGTCTCCTTCCTCAATAGTAATAATAAAACTAAAATAGCTACGGCTACAGCTAGTACATTCTAATACATGATCTACGACTACGACCCATCGGGAAAAATATATTTCTACTGTAAATTATAACATAGCAGCAAATATTAAAAATGCTACTTTATTAGCTAATGATAATAATAATGGACGTGATGTAATTGTATAGTTTAGTTGTAAAGTATGATACAGAAATAGCATAAACAATTTAACTAAGGATATACTTATATTTGCGTCACAGTATGACATTCATACTATCAAAATACTGTTGCTTGTAATAATATCAGTAACTTGTGATGATTATGGCTTAAAGTATTTCATGAGTCCATGAGTAGTTGCTGGGATTGAAAAGTAAGGAGGTAACATCTGTTCTATCGTACAATTAATACTATCAGTATCGCTACCACATTTTTACAATTAAATTCATTACGATCTAGGTTACATAGTGGTAAGTAATTGGGATTCGGGCATTGGCTTGGAATTGGACTGTGTTTTCAGAGAATCACAATTAAAACACAAAGACACAGCCGTATCCGGTATACCATTTTTACATTAAAATTGGCAATTAAATTCACAGACATTTTTTGTAACATCTAAAACTGTTATTGCTTCACTTTTCTTTACACATCTCTTCCTTTTCACGATTTCACCGACTATAATATTATGGATCAAGTATAACATTTTAAGGATTCAACGATTCTGCCGTAAGCTAAACAAATAAACTTAACTTTTTACAGACTACCATTAGTATCAGATGGTATTAGGTACACCATGAGCTATTAGGGGAATGAATAGCAGTAAATCAAGTATGGTACTATTTTATAATCTACACTGGGTATGTTATAAAATATGGCTATGGTATAATCTTACTGATTTGTCAATATAAATATTATAAATTCAACGAAACGCGATAAATATAGATGGCATATTAAAAATTTATAATGATAGTATAGTCGTTTTCTACTAACTAAAATTCAATTCCTAATCTTCTTCTTCTGACTCTTCATCAGATTCGTTAATATCTGCCTCGTGAAGACGGTCGACGATGAATTCCGAGTGAGGAAGATTTATAAATTCTGCATGAAACTCTTTTGGAATTATTCCATGCTCACACAAATCTTTGAGATCCTTGTACTTGTCATAACTGATTGGCAATGGACTGTCATAGGCTTTCTTTACTTCGAAATTCACAATAGCCTTTTCTAAAGTTGGACCAAATATCTTGACCTGGAATAAAAATGAATTTCTTTGTTTAGGACTGTATCATAAAATAGTATTAAGACTTTTTGAATAAAATTCAATAAGCTTACCATAAGATCAGGACTTTCAAGTGGTAGTTTCGCCAATCTTTCCTTCTTGACTGGAAGTTCAGATTTCTTGGTATCTTCATCTCCTATGACCTTATCAATGTTATTTTCCGTCCCAATCACTTGTTCGAGAGTTTTTTCGATGGCTT
Organism: Tomocerus maximus; assembly: GCA_019776445.1. NCBI lineage: Eukaryota > Metazoa > Arthropoda > Collembola > Entomobryomorpha > Tomoceridae > Tomocerus > Tomocerus maximus. The sequence continues at coordinate 11,142 of JABASH010000668.1, read as the reverse complement.
CAGGTACTCGAATCTTGATATATATTTCATTGTCAATTTCTGATGTATTTGCTATTAAATCCTCCGGAATATCTACCACCACCTCACTAGAGCTTTGAGGAATGGGTTTCACATCTTCAACGTCATTTTCGTCATCCTCCGTGGATTTATCTACAGCATCCTCAACTTCTTTTCCAACTTCTTCTAAACTAATGGCAGTGGAAGAATCTCCTTGTTTGTCTTCAGCTTCATCGTTGGGTTTGTCAACAATCTCTTCATCCTCATCTTGTGCAACTGGAATCCTAACTTTTCTAGGCCGTCCTCTGCGTCTGGGGAAGTTTTGAATTTTGTGAAGTTTTTTCTTCGGTGTAATGACAGGAGTTTTTTTCCTATGGCCATACTTTACAGGAGGGTTGGGTAACATCGGAGCATTTAGGTTATAGTTAATCACAAACTCAGAATCCATAAATTTTTCCATTCGAATATATCGAATTTCCTTCCATTTAATCCATTCTCCTCTTGTGTGACTCTTGGCAAACATTATTCGATTGTTCATTTCATAATTCCAGTCTTCAAAATCGTCATATAGTAGCCTGTGAACATTATAGTCTGAACAACGAGATCGTGAATTCCTAATTAAAGCTGGCCATTCAGTGTACGAAAAGGTTTTACTTCTTCGCAAATTCTTTTCTACAGCTGCATGAGGGCTTTCAGATGGAACGTATTTATGTCCAGCCAGGTAGTATTTAATTTCAACTTTATTTACCCATTTACTATTATTGATAAAATAATAGAGCATACAGTAAACCATTTTATTGCCATTGATGCCGCCTGGAACATCATGCATATTCAGAACAATGCTTGAGTATTTCCCCGACGAATCCTTCGTTTTTAGCCATTTGTGAAGACATGTAGATATTTCAACGCCTGCCATATTCCCTTCCGTCTCTCCCCACAAGTAACAGGTAACTATTCTGGTTTTACTCTCGAATATAGTCAAATTGTGCGTGTGATGCTTCCGACTACAGAAAAATTCGGGACTATCCCCATTTGGACTTGGTATTACTTTCTGGATATCAAGAGAAGCTGTCAGACTCCCTTTACTTCCCGAACTTTTCCGATCAATTAGCAGAACATCTTTGGTGATTTGCTGATCTCGAATGTGCCTCTTGTATCTTTCAAGCGGTTTTGGCATCGCTCCGTATTTGGTGCAAATCGAACACTTGTCTTTTTTAGGTTGGTGAATCTTCACATCAAAATTTGATACAACTCTATTGAAAGTCACTTTGCTCACTTTTTCTATTCTGTTCTCTTCACAGTGACGTCTGTACATTCGGAAGAGCGTATCGAAATCTCCGACTTCGGTGTGAAAGTACATTTGGCTAGAACTCGAACGACAATTGTGAGCAGCTAGCACAGGAATCGTTCGCAGAAACAATTGCACTTTTTCAACATAAGGTATTCTGATTAAAGCTGCTGCCGCCGCACTGATCGCCTCTACTGCTGACTCTTCGGTTAACGTCGCCGAATTTGAGTTTTCACTGGTAACAGAAGATGCCGAATTGTGCTCACTTGCTGCACTACTCTTTTTGGCCAGAGTTTTGGCACTGGCGCTTCGTGCTGCTTCTGCTGCTATGTTGCTCAAAGCTGCAGCTGCAGTTATTCCCCGAAGTACCGCTGCTGCCGAAGGACCACTTAAGGATGCTGCAGTTGGAACTCCCAAAAGTTGATCGATTCCGCTAAGTTCTGCCGTCCCGGTTTTCTTGGTACGTCTGCTTTTCCCAGCATTTCGCAAAGCATAATTCAAAGCCCCTTCCCCATAGCCCAAGGTGCTCAGGAAAAACTTTTTGCAAACTGCCATATCACCCTCCACTCCTCGAGGAAGGTAATACTTATAACTAAAATTTCGCCTATCCGAAGTTGTTCTCTTTCGTTTCACTTGTACCAATTTCACATGAGCTAATATCCAATCCTTTTGTCTTGTATCGTCAGCAATCCCCCAGAAATGTTCAAATATCATTTTTCTTTCCACTTCCGTCCACCGTTTGCAATTGTTTGGGCAGTTAATACAAGTTGAAGGTTTAATTTTCCGAGCTTCTACCAGCTTTTTTGTCGATCTTGAAATATACGACTCTCCTTTGCAACGCTTTTGCTTCTGTTCTAGTTTCTTGCTTATTTTGTTGCGTGGAATTCTTGGAGTTTTAGGGTTTTTCGGAGTTCTAGGCTTTCGTTTTGGCTTTTGGACAGTAGGATCCTGTGTAGCATATAAATAATATGCATTTCATTAAAAATTGGAGCTATTTAAACCTAAAGGTTTGTCGAGGTACTGTATCTATAGAAGGATAGTTATCGAAACAAATACCTGGTGATGTTTCTGCCAAAATTCTGGATTTGTCATATTTAAGCAGTGAGAACCGTTGTTTTGCATGCTACTGGAAGGCCCTGGGGATGAAGTTGAAGATGCACATTCGGAAACTGTTGAAATTGTTAATTAAAATTTTGCTCTGATATACTCTTTAAAAGTTTAACAATAATTGCAAATGTACTCACTTGAGGAAGACTGAAAATGATCCATATGCATCATATTGTTTTCGTGGTGATGTAATTCAATTTTCTTTCGTTTGGGCGTCTTTTGTCCATTAGCATCCATATTCTCCGGGTTAGGTGGCCGGCCCCTTTTTTTCTCAGTCTATTCAGATATACATTGATACAAATTTAAATGCTATATAGCATTAAGTATCTATATCAGTATTATTATCTAATATATTCAAAGATGATTACTTACAGATACTTTAGCAAGTCCAACGGCCGCTAGACCCCCGGCAATTAATTTCCCCACGTTATCCAACAAACCTCCACTTGATTTGTTATGCTGCGGCGTTTGATAACTCTGCTGTGTCCACATAAAAATATAAATACGGTTGCAATACTTCAGAATGAGAAAAATTGAAGCTGAGACGATGAAAAGAATTTAATACCAGTAGTCCAGTTCCAGGAACAGAATAAACTCCTGTTGGCTGTTGAGGACACCCAACTTGTTGTTGAAAACCCCCAGCTTGTTGAAGGTAGGGTCCAGGTGCCTGATTTCCGTAGCCTGTTGGAGGGCCTGTTGGTGGAGAATAGGCACTGGGTGGATAGTGCACAGGACTATTGGATTCTTGTGGATACGTAGGTACAAAGTTCATCGGAGACATTCGCGAATCATTTCCTGTCTGGTATGGAGGCGAGTATGTTGTTACTCCCGGACCTGGCGGACTTGTTCCGGCAAACTGGATTAGAGATACACTGACGTCTCCATCAATAGATATATTTGATACTCGTTCCACAGGAACACGATGATTGTATTCCGTAAAATGTTGACCATTTATAGAAATCTGCGTATTTAAACATAATTAATAAAATATAATAAATTACTAGTAAAGAAATAAAGAACAAGAACCCACCTTAAATTGCTGTTCATCGCAAATAATAATAACTTCGAAATTCTGCCCTCTTATAAATGGAAAAGGTATGCCACGGATTCTTTCTTCGATTCCCCAGCTGGAATAATTTCTTGAATTTCGAATGACGGTGCTCTCGGTAATACGGGGATTTAAGTGCAGAGCAATATCGCTGAGACTTGTACTCGGGCCACATTGTAAATTGATTGAAAATCTAGGTAATAGCAATGAAATAGTAAGAATAGTCTTAGAGGTAATAATTAAAAGTAATAAACTAGGTAATAATGTATATTTTATACATTGCTAATGCTAATAACGTAAATATCGATTTATGCTAATTAAGATACATAATGACATGACATATATGTCATGTCATGTTATAACCACGTATTTTCCAGGCAATAAAACTGAATCCTAAATTAAAATAAATTAAACTATAATTTTTAGGATAAAGTCATATAAATAACTTACGATATTGCTGCCGGATTAATTTTCCCTTGAATTCTAACTATTCTTCCAGGTCGGAAGCCCCCACAAATGTATCCCGTGTAGGGAATTGGCTGTAAGCAAATGCGAGAAACCTTCAATTTAATCCGCTAAAGACTTTAAATCACTCACGAAGCAAAGTTCTGTTTACAAGATCGCAAGCAAAACATTGACGTACCAAGAGCCATCAAGTCATAACTTCCAGAGATAGATTTAAATGTAAACAAACGAAAATTAAAGATTTAGATAAACTTACAGGGTTGTACACAGGATGATCCATCCCCAACGTTTGTCAGAGAATATTATTGCACAAATGAATTTTTAATTCACCCATTCATTTAAAGATTATCCAGAACGAAAGATTTTAATTGCACCTTTCTTCCCAACTTTGTGTGTGTTATTAAGAGTAGATTACTTGGGCCACAATCAAATAAGTGTAAAGAGCCAACCAAAAGGCTTTCACTCTACTACAGGCGCTAATCCATCTTAAACTCAATTTCCACTGACCTTGTAACTATACATTTCGGAAAGAACTTTAAATTTCCAGGACCTAAGCATAGCACACGATAAATATTGTCATTTCATCTGGAAGCAGTGTCCTTCTGTCCAGCCAGACAGTCACTAGGGCCTTTTCCTCTTCTTCTTCCTTTAGCGTTTCTCGTGCAGAGCATGAGCATCTCGTCAAATCTTAGGCATAACATCATAAGCGCCGACTTCAAAATTTTGCAATGCCTTCTAGCACTCTTCCCGTCACTCCGAACGCTGAAATTATTTCTTCAAAACACAGGATTAATCTGTTCTCGGTATGACAACTTCGCTTGCAATGCATAATCATTCTGAGAATCTTTGTCAATCGCTTTATGTAAACACATGTTAATGATAGTATTAGTATATGGCAATGTAATCTCGTGTAATCTCCTACTAGGCTATATTATGCTACTTTACTTGTAGATGCTTTTGGCACATATTCTACGTTTTAGCCGACCGTTTAGCCACTTGTCGGTTTTAGAAATTCGTAACAATGCTGTCTAACGACGAAATACATATCTGTGAAGATTTGCAGAATCAATAAATATTGCGGAATATTCCCAATGTAAATCCTATTATAAAATGCCACTGACCTTTGTTCATGGCGTACTTGCGTATAAAAACAGGATAAGCCAATAAGCCATACCTTGAATATGATCAAGCCTTTTTCATTAATTAATTACAATTCTATCTTAAGGAAAGGAATCTATTTAATTTTCTGGATTAAGGAAACATGAAGCCGTCAATTAGCTATTAAAATTTAAGCTATCCGTTACTTTACTAAAATTGGCACTCCATTCCGCAATACGAGACTTTCACTTTTGGTGAAAGTTACCCGATAATGAAAGTCTCATATTGTGGGTCTCCATAAGAAAGCTGTGGAGAACGCACCACCTAACTTACTATGACATTTATGACAGTGAAGTAAATTGGTAATAAAAGGCATAAGTCTGACTACGGTAGGCAGGCCTAATGTTTTATTCTAACAATATTTCGAAGGCATAATCACACATAAAATGAATAATTTTGGATTGTAATCGTAAACTTCATGGCATTTATGGTTAATATTAATAATACATATAAGTACCTAGATATTGGTTGATATTGCATATTAATTTCTGTGGTTCCATCCAGGTTAATATTTAGTTACGAAGGGTTGCACGGCGACTTTGACTTCGGTTCAATTCTTCTTCATCAGACTCAGCGGTAACTTCAGCAAGTCTCGTCGGCAAATCGTGTGAAGCAGCGGTCGGAGCCTTCCCGAGTTGACCAGCTGTCAGTTGCCACAAAACGTTGTCAACTTCCTCGTCAGCGGCTTCCTCTAATTCCACATCTTCAAAGTCGTCTAACGTATCTTGGATCACCTCTTCCAGAACACCAGCTTTCATCATCTCCTTAGATAACTCCCGCATGGTCGTCGCAATCTGTGGAAGTTTGCACAATTCCTGAACAGCTTGCATCACCTCAGTCGATTGTTTTAACGCCCCAGCAGTTTTCAAAACAGCTAATTGTTCCTTCATGTGCAGCTGAATCGAATTCAGATGGGCCTTTGAAGAGTAAATTTTGCTGATTGCTTTTTTAGATCGAACGAGCTCTTTCGCATAGATACGGCAAATATCTTTATCACCTAATAAAAAAGTAAAATTGCTTTATAGTCAAACAGGTACATCAGATACATCAGATCCGAATCAGTAGACACAGTCGATTTCTGGTCACTGCTTTCCAACCCATGACTAATACTCCTTCTGCATTGGCAGATGAAGGAAAAAACCTTTTTTACCTTTCTTGGCTGCTTCCTTCAGAGACTTTTTCATTTTCTCTTCCTCTCTCTGGATCCCACGAATTTGTCTGTCGAGAGTCAAACCTTCCTTACGAATTCTACGGGTCCACTCCTGAACTTGACTCTTTGGATCCCTATCAGGACTTTTCCCAAATAATCCCATCGTTTTTTTCGGGTATGTAAATGTATACTCACTGATGAAATGCGCTATCCTATAACACTTCGGCAGAAATCTTTATAAACAATTCCGTATGTGACAACTCCAACGCTAGTATTTATAACTTCAATTCGGCTTCTATCTCACACTACTATTAACAATCATAGTTATGCAAACTCATCAGTGTCATCCGTTTTCATTTCTACCCTCTATAGAAAGGACAGTTTCCAATTTAAAGGGTTGTAATTTTGTAACGGATGCTCATCATCATCATTATAAAACAAACCATGGGGCATATTCAGAGCATGTTCATAAACTCAAGGTAAAACAAGACAAGCAAATGTAGCTATAGGTGATGATGTTGATATGTAGCCCTCAAAGCTAAAGGGGCCCTCAAATTGAAATATAAAAACCAGATAGTGATTGATCGCATCTTTCGTTTTTATTTTTAACGAATTGTATTGTACTAAACGCTAGTAATTGGGATGCATCTTTGAGATTTGGATGATTATGGATAAGAATGAGAAATCCCAATTTTCAACATAAATTGTTTGTAAAATATTTTGATTTACTATTCGATTATTATCATCAATGTTTCTTGTGTGGTACATCTTTGCATAATACGGTACATAATATATTAGTCTGCTGAAGCATTTAAGGGTCACGGAGTATAAGATAGTACGAATTACGAACTATGCATATGGTGCAGTCAGTTTATACATTTGGGGGTATATAAATGTACTAGTAAGTACATTAATTTTATGTTGAAATTCCGTGTAAGGCTCCATAAGAGTTTATATATGGTCATGTAAACCCCATTACTGCATGACAGATTTTGAGTTGTACAATACATAGTATAATATTAATATTTAAATTCTCTCAATATTCTGTTGAACATAAGGTAATCAGCAAAGAAAAAGCACATTAAAAATAAAAATAATTTATAACATGTAAATATAAGATTGTGAAGAACATTTGCATAGCTAAAAACGCCAAACCCACAAGAGTGCAATAAATGTGTATATTATGAACATACTTTATGTTCTCAGGCAGAGATAAATAATACAAAATAATTCTTTTAGCCCATATGAATAATATGAAATCTTAACTACAGACACAAATGGATTACTAGTCCAGGTAGACATTGGTTAAGATTAGGTAAGTTACACACTAAGGAAGTTTCATAAGCCTAAAATACAAAATGATTTTCTAAATGGGTTTTATTGGGTATTATGTTACTTTATCTGCAATTTTGTTTACATATACTAATGTAGCATGAGTAAATTAATTGTGTATCTAAAGCTTATATAGTTATTATAATTAATAATTAGTTGTGCTTTGGTTTTATAAGTACAATTAAGTCTATAAAAATCGTAAGAATTATATATTGTCATTACAATCAGGTTCAACTACCTATATATAATATATAACTTGACAAGCCCTAAACACCGTTATTTTGAGAGAAATGGAGGTATTAAATAGGACATCCCTCAAAAAACTGTAACTATTGGACAACAATATTATTTTAACAGGTACACTGTGCACTCATTTTTTAATCTCTGGACTTGGACTCTGGGCTAAGACTCAATCCACAATTTTTGGAAGAATTTACGTTTCAAATGTGTTCAAGTCACAATGAACGCTAGCCTACAAGTAATAAAGCAAGATTTCGTGTTTTTTGTAGATGTCCATAATATTAATGCCTTAATTGCATCGTATTCTGTAATAAATTGGGTACAGAACTACAGAAGTATTTGTACGAAATCACTAATAATTATTTTACCATCCACAATTCAATTCATATTAATTCTCTGTTTGATTTGAGGATTTGAGTTTTAAGTATGCAATTTGCAATTGATTTCTCTAATTAATAAAGTTTAGTCTTCTCTCACAACATCATATTATACAGCATTAGGCTGCGTTAGCGTTACTGTGTTAAATACTGTTCTGTTTGAAAATATATTATTTTCACTGTTTTTACACAGTAAAACTTCATTAAAATGTACTATAACAGTTGGCCAATTCGTTGTAAACTAACTAAATTTCTGATAACTACACGATTTATGACTCCACACTTTTATATACCATGACTTTAAAATACTTGGTTAGATTTCAATGCTATTATAGTCGCGGTCGCGGTAACAAACTAAAAACTAGAATATTTAGGTACATAGGGTTTTAAAGGGTGGTGCGGTGTAGGTTGTGGTTGTAATAGTATTTGGTATAAATATTTTCTTTGCCATACCTTCTAAGGCTTCTAAGGGTCTATTAGTTATCATTATTGTGTTATTAATTACATTTTTCAGGTGAAACAATAATGAGTACAATTTTTGAAGAAACAAGTACAAAATTTTCTGGCACATGTCATGGATTTTTTTCCTTATTAAATTTACTTCTTTGTGCCACAGCTATAGACATATTATTATAAAAATTACGGACACTTCCTCCCTATTCGATTTTAGTATATAATAATCATTTGAAACAGTAAGAACCAGTTAAGTTTTGCTTGAGATTCGCAACATTATTACGTTAATCACTGTCGGAAGAAGAACTACTGGAAGATGAGCCGCCAAAGCCTTTGCCTTTAAATCCTTTTTTCAAAGCGTAACCACCAAGTCCAACCCCAGCCAAAGGAACTCCGTACTTCAACATTTTGTTCTTCTTTTTGTGTCCCTTTAATGCTTTCCCCTTTATCAAAGTAAATATTTCCAGGTAAATACACGATTTTTATCATTAAGAATTCCAATCAATATTTTCTTAAAGTTGCGAGTTGGGACTTACCGCAACGGCTCCACCAATTCCAAGTGCAGCAGCCGACCCTAAGATACCGCCCATTTTGCCCATTCCTCCTCCTCCACCACCACCACTATGATGTCCCATTCCTCCGCCGCCATAACCGTGACCATGTCCATGACCTCCACCCATTCCTGGAATTTTACTCTGAAAAATGTCGATAGAAGTTATAAATCTTTCAACACATTACTTTTTTATACTTTCCTTCACGTTTTTATCCAAAAATGTTAAAAACATAGCGTAAACTTACAGCAACTTTGGCGAGACCAACCCCAGCCAATCCTCCAGCCAACATTTTTCCGGCGTTGTCCAAAAGTCCACCTCCTTTTGACCCACCGTGCTGTCCTTGAGGGTATCCTTGTTGCTAAAGGGTCAGACACAAATAGATTCATATTATAGAGGCATTATATCTGTTGTCTAGAGTGAATTATAATAGATTATTTAGGTTAAAATTAATGTTACAGAGAAAGCACCGGTTATCACTTTTTAATTCTTCGAGTTATGGCAATTTGAATATCCTTTACTAAGCTGCAGTTGGTAAAGGAGCCCAAAGAAGAAAAATAATCAACTATATTTTAAAGCAGTATAGATAAATGAAAGCACAATAAGCAATTTGCCTGCTGATAATATCCGAGATCATTATGAGGCTGCGTAGGATAAGCAGGATAGTAACCTCCACCCGCAGAGTGATTCTGGTGATAAGCATTCTGTGAACATAAAACCGTCATAAATGTGCTTATGCATGTGGTGTGAAATGTACAAAGCTCATAATCCTAAATAGTTGATATAGTTAAAAAATAAAAGCAAATGCATCTTCGAGATTTAAAAACATGTAGCAAAACATTTATCTTTGAATTGAGTTAAACTGTTTCTTAATTGTTTCGAAGTTATAGCCAAAGAATTTCAAAAGTAATTACCGGGTAGCCAGGTTGTTGAGGGTATCCTGATTGTTGAGGGTATCCTGGTTGCTGAGGGTATGCACCGGGAGGTTGATGCGGATATCCACCTTGATTGACGTTTCCTGGATATCCCGCAGTTGGAGGCACGTTTCCTGGATATCCTGCTGGAGGAATGTTTGATGGATATCCAGCTGGAGGGACATTTGACGGGTAACCTGCTGGAGGGACGTTGGAAGGATAACCAGGTCCTGGAGGCATATTAGAGGCAGGATAATTAGGAGGTGAAACGAATCCCATGGGCATTCCTCCACTTCCAGCAGGAGGGTACGGAGGTGGCATCCCTCCTACAGGGGCAGAAGGAGCTGAAGGCGCGTACCCTGTCCCAGCCCCGGTAGAACCTCCTTCAAACTGAACTAGCGAGACAGTAACGTCACCGTCTATAGAAATACTAGTGATTCGTTCGACGGGAACTCTGTGGTTATACTCTGTGAAATGTTGTCCGTTGATTGCAATCTAGAAAAACAAAAAAAAAATTAAACAATTATCGGCATAAATATTTATTAAGAAGACTGTTTAAAAGCTCACCTTAAACTGTTGAGGATCACAGACTACCATTATTTCAAAACTTTGTCCCAGGACAAATGGAAATGATATTCCATGTCGCTCTTCATTTCCCCAGCTGGAGTAATTTTTAGAGTTTCTTATTACTGCATTTTCTGAAAAACGTGGATTGACATGAAGGGCTACATCGTCGTGACTCGAACTGGGACCACATTGTAAATTTATTGAAAATCTGCAATTAAGAAAATATTTTGTAAAAACAATTTTATTTGGGTATTAATATTAAAGATATATTCTGAATGCGCTGAACGTACGAATGAGCATTGTAGTTGATTTTTCCTTGAACTCGAACTAGTCGCCCAGGACGGAATCCTCCGTTGATATACCCGGTATAAGGCACAGACTGCAAAGAAATATAAAATCAACTATAGCTACTCTTGTGACTTTAATTCATGCTAAAAATAAACACTCGATCTGGTACTTATTACGTTATTATGTAAGATCTAGTAGTAAATCATC
>JABASH010000667.1:0-35704 GCA_019776445.1 Tomocerus maximus | reverse complement strand
CATAAATACATTGCAGAATTATTACTTTATAGTCCTAAGTCTAATCTAATGCAAAACTATTTGTAATATTTAAGTATTGAGTTAACAATATTGTTTACATAACACAACGGAAACACTACACAAATACTAAATACATACGTTATGTTACAATATCTATACCTAAGCAAATCTCTATTAAAATTACTACTGAAGATTGTACTTTCATAATGATATTCTACTTATTGTTACAGATATAATATTAAGCCATACTTGTTGTATTTACCAATAGTAAAGTTGCATTTTAGTTTACTATTTACACTCGTACATAAATAGTCGTCATTCAATTATTTTAATGTCCTACTGAAAACTTCCGCACGCTACTCAATTGGAAGAATTTTTTACGGACTCACTTTATGTTGTGCCCATTTTTTGAAATACTATTTGTTTGACAAATAAATAAATGCATGCCTAATTATCACTAAACTAACTATTCTACGGCCATTTATTTACTATCCTTGAAATAATTGATGTGTAATTGCATATTTCATCGATATAATATTTGCCATAGTTCATCTACGTCACTGACCCTAAGCAATTTTCATAAAGTAACATAGCACAATTTGTAATGTCAGAATTGCAATCCGAATTCATTAAGTATTCCCCGAACATTACAATATGATATTGTAAGTCAGGTTAAAATTAGCCCTATTATTTCATCGTCCATGTAAAAAATGAGTACATATTTTCATAGTAGATAGGCTAAAGTTCAAGATACACGAACATTCAATCTGAAAAGAGAAATAAAAAATAAACAATGAAACTCAAGGAAAATGTAATGGCACTGTGTTGACTTCGAATATTTAGTCCATAATATTTAAAGAATTAATTTTCGATTTAAAATTAAAAAAGTAAAACTTAGTATTTAGTTTCGTTTCTTTTAAATGCAATTCAGATGAACTTAAAAGACCAATCTACGGAAAGGGAATGCGGAAATTGAAGTATTAATATGTACAATATTATGTAACTTAAGATTTTTTATGGAAAGTTTGTGTTTATAAAGTTAATTCGCATAACATTTAAGAAGCAAAGTATTATGAGCAATAGCTTAAAAATGGTTTTAAGATTGCAAAATTAGAAATCAAGGAAACTAGATGTGATTTGAGCAATTTAGAAATTAGTGGTTACTCAATCGGACCTAAAATAGATATTTGTAATAATATTCGTAGATATCATTTATCTGTTAGGTACTATATGAATAATTTTATCTAGCTAGTATATTATATTGAAGTGTTACAGTAACAAAAGTTAAAGCATGCCATGCACTACCGGTTGCTTTCCACATTCCACTTAAATGCATTATTGTTAGCTTAGTACTCATAGTGTAGTGAACAACTTCACATTGAAACTAGCCACTAGAAATTACAATTGAATGCATGAGAAAAAATAAAGTACATAAAGCACTAGGCTACGTGTATAAATAACTTGACCGTTTTGTTATGTATTGCAAGCTACAAATCATTACACCTATTAACCTTTAAATAAAACAGGTATACTCTGTCATCGTTACAACTACAAAGGACGGCTCTACTTCAATCATTATGCAAATATTTATATTATATTCTCCGCTGAGTGAGGTAGCTTATAGATATTGATCACTTATTCTTGTGCACAATGTGCAGTGTGGGAACTAAAAAAGAAATTGTGATCAACAAAAATGTATGTGGCCACAAATGCTAAAGCAGACAGACATCTTATGGTCAGGTTGGGAAAATAGTTTTATAAAACTCTTAGATACCTTCATGTTTTATTGTTAGTTTGTCATCTAAGGTGTTACCTTCTTCAGCTACCTCAAAATATTTATTTTTACATTACCTGGCCTAAATTGACAAGGTTTATGTTATCAATAATACCACTTAGTCAAAGAGAATAGGTATCTGTTGCTTAAATATACTCTTGGAAGATTAGTAAAATGAGAATTCAATATATACAAACATGTCAAGTTAAATATACGTTTAGGTACTTGCATGTTGTATCTCTTGAACCAGCAAAGTTATTATTTAGAAAATAGCTAGATTTTCTACACTAAATGCATGACAATACTTTCTATAATGTTATAATTACAGTTGGACTTGGAAAATAGTCACATGCATTAGTCGTATAGGTAGATACTAAGAACATTTTTCAGAAAGTATAATACATTCAGGATATCCCTTTGTACAGATATTTACTATTTGACTTAAGTACATACATCCCCTAAACTATATCATAGGTAATCTAATATTGTACATTAAACTAGAGGAAGTAGTTGGCTATATCTTTCCTACTTACGGTACATTGTGTTAGCATTGTAACTGAACATAGTGCTAACGCGTGTATCTTTTGCATACAATAATTATGTTACCTTACTTCACTCCACACTACACAACGGAAGAAAACCTGTTTATTGTTCCATTGGCACGGAAAATATCTACCTGCATAAGTGGGTCAACACTCACTCTCGATTGAAAGTTTTCTTACATTTCTAACAAACTGTAGCTACCTACGGAAGAAAAACGAGTAAAAATCTATTAATACTGCTATTATACTTATTGCCTTGAATATATCATTGAATATCTTGGATACTTAGACATTGGGATTTGGAAGTTGTCGTCCATCACGCACATTTTACTGAGATATCGCTAACATTACCTGAGATATTTATTGGCTTCAGCTAGACAAATGTCATGATGTCACCTGGCATAATTGACGGTTGGCTTAAGTGAATTGTGTAATTGTAATTTTTCAAATTACCTATAGTTTTGTAAGTGCAAAGGAATTCTGTTTCTTAAAAGTGATCAGGAATTGTTACGTGGAAGTGTTTACAAACATGAAGTCCTGATGGGTAAAATTATCATGCAATTTTATCCTCGGTAACTAGTTAATAATTTTGAGATCAAGAATAAAACTTCCAGTTGCTAGCATCATTACCCGAAGAATATTAATTTAGCTGAATGGGATCGTCCGGGGTGTCCTCACAGTGCTGCTGTCAATGTTCAGGCTTGCATCCGCTATTCATTGATCACGTAACGTTTATAACAATTAAAATTGAATCAAAATTGTACATGCGTAATAAAGATTTTTTATTCCAAAGGTTCTTCAAGAAGTTTTACACCATCTCGATGATAGTCAAGTTGCATCAATGCGGCTCGTATGCCGGCAATGGAATTTCGTGGCTGTGGAAATAATTCGTGCTCGCATCACACTTACATTCAGTGATATCGGAAATTTGAAAAGATTCAATGAGTTATTTTCGAAAGCTCATTCTCCTCCTTTCGTTAAATTCAAATTGGGTCCTGAAGTCTTCCAGTCTGTAAATCGAGGGACACTGGAAGATTTTTTGACGATAGAGGGTCTGAAGATTGAATCTTTGCATGTTATTCAAGATAGCACCTGTGATTATCATTGGAATGATGTGAATGCACAACTTTTCAATCTAACTAAAATCAAGAATTTCGTTTACGTTGACAAGCGCGTTACAGTGGATGAGAAATTATTACTGCTGAGCATGATATTAAAGAGTTCCTGTCAGATAATAGAAAAATTGTCTATTTCCTTCCCAAGACATAATAGTCCACCTATTTCAACATTCGATATGCCTGTAATGAAAAGTTTAAAAAATTTCAAACTAGATATGAAGCTAACAGATGAAATCCTGGACAGTATTTCAAAATCAGAAATGCGACTGAGAAGACTGAATTTATCTTTACGAGCTTCGAATTTTTCTCAAGAATCTCTGAAAAAATTCCTTTTTTCCCAAAAGAAAACCCTTCAAGAACTCAAACTAACGAATCTGTACAGACGGGCAGAAATTAGTGTCGAAATTCCTCAGCTGGACAAGTTGACTTTGCTAGAAGTGCATGGGTGTGAAATTCCAGCGTATAATATTACATTTCCCTATTTTAGTTACCAAAAGATTCCAAGTATTAGAAAGTTGTTCTTAAACACTTGGGCTGCGACTGCAGAATGGGAGAAATTCCTTCCTCAGAATCCTAATGGAAATGTCAACCATTTAAGTCTGTCCATGAATTTCGATGAAGCTCCGCTCATGCAAAGAGTTTCCGCTGTCTTCCCACAACTCAAGAAATTAGAAATGTATTTTTGTAGAAGTGCTGTTGACGCTTTGGTTGTTGTTTTCGGAGAAATTGTCACTTTGGAAGAGTTGACCCTTTACCAGAGTTTCTTAGGGGAGGTCTACGATACAAATATGGATGATGTTTTGACTGGTCTTACCCCTCAAGAATGCCAATGGATTCTTAAAAATGATGCTTATCATAGTATTGACTTGGATTCCATGCGTACCAGACCCGGACTTGACAATTTAAAGAGTAGGAAATTTATCAGCATTAAACAATTTTCAATTTTAAACTTGTTATGACTTTTTGGAAACATTTTAATAGAGTTGGAGAAGCTTGATGTGAGCAGCCTACAATATCGAAATATTATTACAGAAGTAACAGGATATTTGGTGTTTCTGAGAATGAACCAACTTAAAAGTCTCTTTATTGGATGTACTCAAGTAAGTATATAATGTGTAATAAATCTACAATGTCCTTTATCAATTAAACTATTTACACAAATTAAAATTATGATCATAGTAAGAACGCTGCAATGACAAGATTGATAGACATAATATTATGTTTATTAACATGTTACTTATCACTTAATGTCAGTTTCATTTACTACATGTAAAACTTACTCTGTTTGCCATATCTTTTATTTATTATCATTAAAAGCGTAAAATTCTCAATTCTGCTCTGGGTTTTAGACTAAATACACATTTTCGTAATTTTTCAAAATGTCTTTAGTAAAAACCAAAGTTTAATCTCTTTTACAGTGGCAAGAATCAGTACATACTACATAGATATCATATCTATATGTAGAAAGACAGTCTGGGTATTGAGCATTTTTACATAAAAATATTATTTTATAACCTAAAGTATTGTTTCGTTTTAGATTGGAGAGCCTTGCCTTGAAGAACTGGTGAAAAAGTATTCTGCTAATATACTCGTAGGAAGGACAGATAAGCAAAATCTTGACTACAGCATAATTCAAGAAATATGCAATTGCGTTATTTCCTAATGTTACCCTGCTTTTTAAGTTCTTCACCAAATTGTACATCAAGGAAATTAAAAATAATATATTGAATTGCAATTATCTACACTAAGAATTTTGATTAACTTTTTATTTACACTCAGAAATGGAAGTGTAGAAATAGATTCAGCGTGGTAATAGCAATGGCTTCCTTCTAATACAAGTAGCTTTTGCAAAAAGCCAGGTAAAAAGCTCGTATAAAAGGCTTGGTTCCTCTTCTTGTGTATCTGGAATATCATCCGTGTCAACAAAATCTATCACATCGTCATCAGGAATAACTTCATAACATGGAAATGTGGTCATGATTTTTCTTTCTAAAATGCTCAAAATAAATTCCTGTTGAGTTGGGTAAGAAGGATTTTTCAAATCATTAGGGATCCTAACTCTTCCTCCATCAACACATTTGGAATGCAACTGGTTCAGTCTAATACATTGTGGAGACGCTGCCCGCAATAAATTACCTTTAAGCCACTTCAAATACAAAGATTTGATTTGGCCCAGTTGGATTGTATTGTAGTTGGAGAAATGTTTTATTAAGTGTAGATGAGTGATCTCTTTTGGTTGTGGTTGTGGATCTGGGGTGTGTTTGGAGTAGTCTTCTGGAGGGCAAAATTTTCGGGGAATTAATTCAGGATCCCAGCATACAAAGTATTTATCTCCATCCAAGTCACCACCGCTCATAGTTGATGCCGGTGGAATATCCCCTTTCACCGAAAAGACGATGCAATCCTCTAAGTAATTCAACTCTGTAATATTTACTGCTGTAAAATGCTGAACATCTCCGGGATGGAGACACGGATTTCTACTGACAATTATATTCTCAGATAATACTTTAACTTTCCTGTGATCGTAATCTTTATCTCTGATAAGAGTATCAGTATATCTGACGAAGCATTCACCAGGTTTCAATTTCCCAGTTGGATCGCACACTCCAAAAAGGAGTCGGGATTTCAGAACTGGAATCCTGATTTTCACCTTACCATCTTTGTAGAAAGAATCTTTCTCCTCTGTCTGAAGTCTACCTAATGATGGATGTAATATCTGTAAATCTGTTAAGATTTCTCTGACCTTTTTCAATTGTTTTACCAAATGAATTTGATTTTTAATAACGCAAAATTCGATAGCGGATTTTACGTCTGTTACGCAATCTTTCACCAAACCCAAATACCATCCCAATTTATTTTGGAATACCAAGTCCGGAATTCCTAATGTGGACAGTAGAGTTATTAAGTCTCCATTGAGGTAGCCATATCTAAATGGTTTGGAATGGTCCAGAATGCAAAAGGTATCTTTATGACATTTATCGAATTTTTTCATTGAATTTCGGAAAAGTACTTTTGGGGTTGACTTCGGTTTTGATTCTGATTTGTTGAGCCAGTGATAGAGCCAGTTTATAATTTGGACTGGAATACTATGGTCTTCGAATACTAACCGCTCTATTTCAGAAGTAGGAACTGACATTACAATTCCTTTGAAACCTTTGTATCTAATTTGAAGTACACTAGCATCAAGATTGTTTTTCCAACTTTTCTTCGAAGTCGTGTTCATTCCTTCAAATAGTTCCGCTGCATAAACTGAATCAATGAATCCGCATCCATCAGTAAAATTTTTATCCCCCTTTCCAATATCTTTAATGGTTTTGGTGTCTTTTGAATCCAGAATGAAATTTGAAATGGAGCTGGTGAATAGTAGGGCAATTCTTTTGGAACACTTGGAAATATCTTTAAGATCTCCGAAATTACCATTCGTCTTTATTAGGTCAATCATGGAACGTCCCTTTTTGCCACAACATCCAAAGAATATTGGAGTACTATAGGAAACCCGGAGATAACAGCATCGAGATTGTAGTTGGCTGTTGCTGTGTCCACAGAATTCGTACAGAGTTCCATTAAGTCTGATACCCCCGGTCAATACTCGTAGAATGTATTCTGAGGTTAGTTTCAAACTGTTTTCATAGTCACAAAAATTCAGTTTGGCGAAGGACAGGCAGAGGAATTTCTCTGGCTCCGGCTCAGTCATTCGGGTAGGTCGGATATTTTCAGAAGACAATATTATATCTTTATTCGTTATGCGCACACATCGCATGGGGATGTATGTATTCTTACCCGTCGCACTTGCACTACTGCTTGGAGAATGGCATACTATTGGCACACGTTCTTCAAATTGAAAGTCAAAGAATCTATCCGTCGGTTTGACATTCTTTTTCAGTGGGATACGAGGATGTGTGGGTATCCAATCTTCTTTCTGCATTAAAATAAGAGCAAATTGTCACTATATTATAGTGCTAATTCGTAATGCTAGTCTCGATATTCCCTTATTTGAGTGTATATAAATCTTGGCTGTTTTTGAGGTAATAAATAGATTACATAAGTAATTCTAATGATTCTAGGGACCAATATGTTAGTTAGTACTAAGCATACAATTTTTACTTACTACTTTGTGTCCAGCGTAAGCTACTTTAGCTACTGCCATTGTACTAATTTGCGGGGGTAAGAATTCCAATGTATCTTGATTCGTTTTTTATGGGTGTGTTTGATTGATTGTATGTTCATCTACCGTCCATCGTCCATCATCAGTTGTGCGAATGCGAAGTTTCTTACAAAATGAGTTTCTTTAACTGCAAACATGGATGTTGATTCACATTAAGTTATTACTTATAAAAATTAATGAAATATTTTAGTCATTTTGTGTACCAGTTATTATAAAGTTGTGAATAATCATTTACCTTATAGAGTTAAGAGCAGGAAAATCCACTGGACAGTTTTGAATAGAGACCAACAGACAAAGATAAATCCAACTGTCCTATTTTCGACAATTAAATCAGAATTTTTTTATAGCAAAAGTAGTAGTAGCGTGTTAGTCACTAGCGCACAACCATGCCATGAATTACCACAAACTGTTTTTGTTTTGCATGCACTTTGTCCATCTGAAAAATTCTTTATTTGCTTTTGTGACAATAATTTTGTATCTGCTAAAAATTATTCTATACACTACTATTCGCAACTATACTAATTGCAATTTGCAGTGCCAAAATGGCATGAACATCAACTTTTCCCAAAATAATATTTATGTAATATTTATCACTTCTCTTTTTAGTTCTCTAAGTATTCGTATACGTTTGTGGGAATATTTATGTGTTTTGTTTAGCTACTTAATTAGTATATATCTATGGGACAAACTAATATACTAACTTCATGGGAAAATGGAATTAATTGTTCAGTAGATAACTGCTTGTGCACCAATTGAGAGAACTGTTTTAGTTACTTCAAGATGTGTTAGGTTGGACTAAATGCATTTCCATAAATGAGCATACGTTTTATAGGGTAAGAAAAGTGATTTTACAGTAGCAGACTCCAAATGGCATTAAAAGTTTGTGTAAATTTGTGTTAAGCTGGAAGTGCATTGGCTTGCATTGCATAGGGAACGTTTTACAGAATAGAACCTTCTCGTACATATGAGTTCATGTATTGCATATTGCATCATAACATCGCTTTCTATGTAGATCAACATGTTGTTTTAAGCCACGTCAGGATAACTGCCGGGCTAATGACTCTTGGTTTCGGCTAAGGAGACGTGTCGATCTTTGTTGGGTCTTTTATGTGATTGTCCCTTTTATATATCTTTAAGGTTCTGCGTATGCCTTATGAAATTTGTTCTCATGAACGTAATGCGCATTAAATTGTAACAATAGAGGGTTAGTCATGTCATGTCATAAATTTTCCTTCTAGCAATAATAATGCACTGATTGCTTAAATGAAGTAATTACCTGCGTCACATTTATATCCAGGACTTGGTACCTATTGTTAAATTGATAATGCATTTTGTTGTCTACGTTGTTATTGAAATACTAATTCATAATTAGCTCTGTCTGTCTGATGTACTATTTGAAATGGATTAAAATACAGAAAAACAGCAGCATAAATAGACAGTAAAAATGGAATAAATAATAAATATCAACCAATTGAAAATAACAGATTTGAAAACAAGTGTGTTGCATTGCATGATTCATTGTCATGCTTTTATGCATCACGTTGAATTAAAAGATACCTATCAACTTAGCCAAGCCCAGAACTTATGTGTGGTTACTATTACATTACATATATATTGATAGTTAGCTTTAGAATAATGCATTAGTGCAGGTGCAGGCACAAACTTCATTCACTATATCATAGGCGAAGTCCTTTCCTCCTTTCTCGGTATCTTAAAAATAACAACCAACCAAACCACTTTAATACGTACAACAACATCATTACTTTTTATTATCTTCTTTGCATAGCAGGACAAGAACAAGTGACAATCACATACATAGATAGAACCGTACAACTCATGTGTGTCGCACTACTTCCTACAAATATCGGTCGGTACCTATGCAGTTGTTGCGTACACAGATATTGTATCTTTACAAAACTAATTTATAAAAATAAATTGTAAACGTAATTGTAAGAATCGCGTGCTAGCATTTGATGTTTAACAGTCAATGTAGACTACAGGAAATACCTTTATCAATTATATCTCTACTGCACTACTTTTATATTTCAATTTTATTTGCATGTGTCTTGTTTCATGAAGTGTGGTCTTAGCTCTTATAACCCAATTGCTACGACACATACCACATACGGAGTACAAAATCTCTAATATTGCATTGAAAATTCTAGGAAACTAAACATTACCATCACGGTATTTTTCTACTATTTTATGCACATACACCATACATCCACATCGTGGTCTCGTGGTGTTCTGAGTGTTAAGAAATTATTAAGACTACTTTTATTAGAGGTGGGATTGCTTACTGTTTTGTCCGAAATAAATATTTACATGCCAATTTACTCACATGAATAGATGGCAAAATATTTTAGGTACTCTCTATATAGAAGTGATATCTCATAATTGCAATATTGCAAATTGTTTTAAGATATTCGTAAGAGCATGTTTTGCTGAATGCAGCAGAGTAATATGTTTACAAATCTCAAATTGCTGACTATGCTGACTATTTGTTTGTAATTGTAAAGTATGTAGTAATTAATGTGCTATGCTGTGTTGAATGGAATGACTTCATAACAATTTTAAAGCAAGACAAAGACAAGGATAAGGATTAGGGATGTGCCGAGATTTTCTCAATGTCATACCCATACTTATATATATGAAACCATATACTATCCCATCATTCACCTAATGCCTCTGTTAGGTACGGTGACTGTGAAATCATATTCGTTTCCCAAGAATTAATGCTCAGCAATTGCAATTAATAGTATCTAATGTTAAGCATTACATATAACTATTTAGGTCAAACTACCGATCTTGAAATTTTCGATTGGAGGAACTTTTTTTCATACTATGTGAAATGTGATAACTATACTATAACTTGATTGTAAAATACTAAATACATGTCTATTATGTGGTATATCTACACAGTGAGTGATACATTTACATGAAATTAATACCACGTAATATTGTGTTGTATAGCCAATTGTGTGGGATGACTGGATGACTCTACTTCGAAACGATACATGCAGACAAACATAACATGTTATGCATACTTACTATTATTACTACCTAGTTTCTCATATTACAAAACATTTTTAGTACTTATAATGATGATAATATTATTATTATGATACTGCAGGCTGCAGACTGCAAAGCAAACTGCAGGTAGGTATATATGTGTATGTTGTTGTCATTTATAAAGTTATGTGTTATATAACAATACAACTACATATGTAATATAGATATAGATTTTTTCAATTTTTGTAGTTACAATTTTCTTTCTGCCAAGGCTAAACTACCATCTATAATACACAAGGTACTCAAGATAGCAAGACAGGTGTATTACATAGAGATGGTATTTTAACTGATTACGTTATTGATTGAATAATAAATGCTTGCTTCTCAAAGTGGTTTTTCTATGTAAAAATCAATCATAATTTCCATGTAAATGATCCTACCTTGCATTGGATATGATATTTTCTACTATTATGTCCATGAAAGACATTACACAATTAAACATAGCATTAAAATCATTGTATAAAATTATCTGAATTACACATTAGTATAATAAATGTTTGTAGCAGTTTTTTTTGAAAACCTCAGCCTAAATATTTTTGGTGAGTAGCTTCCTCATTCGTTTCGAAATAAATTAGACTATGCATTTTGAATGGGCTTTAGAGGTTGGTTGTGACCATGTGGTTAGCTGGAGGAAGTAGGTGGTTGGCGGATAGAGTTGCGTTGGATTCTAACATTTCTAACTTCTATTTGCTGCGAGGCGACTCTCCGGCCGTCCTTCCACACTTTACTAACAAGTTAAAGATAACACATGGCATTGGCGAACAGAGGACTGCACTTGGCGTTTTGGCATCGTCGTTGTTTGTATTCCTAAAATACTACTTGCTTGCATTTATTTTGCTTTGACTCGTTGTGTTGTGTTGGACAGTGTTTCTGTGGGCTGTAGCTGTACCGTCGTATAAGAAGCATTTTACTTACTCTACAATTTGTTTTATATCCAGCACCAAGGTTCCAGTAATAATCTAGATAGAATCCAGTCCAGCAGTTGCGTCACATAGTTGTCTTCTCGCAGTCCGTTAAATTAACTTAATCATAATAATTACTACAATTACAAGTCAAGTGGGAGGACGATTTGAATTTGAAGCCGGAAATATTCCAGAAAAACAGAATTTCTCCAGTACCCAGCAGTCTGACAGCCAATAAAAACGAGACCAATCATATCAACTGACCACACCACGCGATAGTTTATTTGGGTTAGATTTTCCTTAATTTTATTCTAACCTAATTCTGATTTTATAATTTTATCTAACTGTTATTTTTTTATTATGAAGTCTGGCATCTGGGGACTGGTATCGACCGGTTTTTTAGGTATTGGACGTGGTAAATGACGGATGTCGTCGTGTTTCATAGTCAATATAGTGTGATAGAGGGTTGTGTGATTTTGTGATTTTTTATTTGCCATTGTATAGTAATTTATGATTGTATTTATGATTTTGATTATTGCTGGCTGTCAGCTGTGATTACACAGGCTGGTAACTGGTTATAATATTATTCTATTATGAATTAATAGCGGTAGCCCTTATAATTTTATAATCATCATTTCCACAATGCTAATTCAACGATGAACTAGCTAAAATCTAATGTCAAAATGTATAAGACTTCGAATGTAACTAAGTTGTAGACGTTGGTATAATCTAATCTACTGACTGACGTGGCTGTACTCTGTTCTGTGCCTATACTGATAATAAATATTTGTTGAAAATTTTTATTATTACATTTTCCTTTGCTTTGTGTTCTAGATATTCTACATTAAATATGAAGCGAGGCGCTGGCGCTGACCACAGAGACTTTGATTCACCTCAGAAAAAAAGAATGCGGGACCACAGTCACAGATTAAGAATACTTATTCCCTCTAGGGTAAGGAATTCGGTTATTTGATCACTCTGTTGAAATGTTTGTGTTATGGTCATGAAAATATTTTCAGCCCCCTATGTAGTTGCTGAAATGGAACGTATTGAACGTAATGATTGAATGGGGAAACCTTATGATGCATTTGTTTGTTTCAAATAATTATTTATATGTACAAAGTGGCTTTGCTTTCTATTTTAATAGGTCGCTGGATCTATCATAGGTAAGGGTGGAAGTAACATTTCTCAACTGCGGAGTGAGGTAAGTTATAGTTTTGTTGTGTATACATTTACAATTTATGCTGCATTCAATTTTACTTACAGAATCATTTAGATGGTGAATGTAAAATTGTTGATATACTCGTCATTCAGAGTATATTGTGCATAAGACATAATATCTTAAAATCTATTCTGATATTGGTCCCGTTTTTGTTTTTTCTCGCCGTTGGTGTCCCACCCGTCCCACCCTGTCAAAATATAGTTCCATGCCACCATCAGTGTCCCAGATTGTCCAGGCCCAGAACGGTAACCACCCACATGACCTCTTTTCGATAAATATCATTAATTCTTCCACATAAATCAATCTATTGAATAGTCATTTGAACTTTTGTATAAATTATTCTGCTGGGTAGAAAATCAACCCGCTGAAGATTCCACGTATACCGCTTTTTAATCGGAATTATCAAATCGATAACCATTTTACAATAGCTCGATGACAAATGGTTCATTTATGAATGAATAAATGACCTATATTTAGAAAATCAAACCAGTGTCCAATTCTAGCCCAGCAGATTACTTATGTGGCATCCTAGCCATTATATGTACTTTAGAAATGTTTCTTTTTTGTATACATTCTTTTTAATCTGACTTATGCCTACTCGTTTTGTAATATTGCACAAAATCTATAATGTACCCATGTCTATGACATCTTTGATATCCGAAGGCAGTGGCTAATAACTGTACTGTATTATTTTGCACTGTTTTGGTACGTAAGTAGAAAAAAATTGACATGCCTTTGTATTAATTAAAATTAAATAATTCATTCTTTTTTGGGTACAGGGTGATTTCCATCGCTGCAGATGACCAAGATACAACTTTTAATGTGCTCAGAAAAGTTTTGACTATCATTGAAGATGTAAGTTGAACATTATTCGAAATATTGGCATAGTCGTGCTATTATGTAAATGTATATTAAATATTTTTTTATTTACAGCCATCTAATCGTGACAACAACCGCAGTGGGAATTCTTCAGGTGATAAAATCGAAGTACGAGTGCTTTTCCATCAAAGCCAAGTTGGTTGTATTATTGGGAAAGCCGGAGCTAAAATTAAGGAGCTGAGAGCGGTTAGTTGAGTTTCTTTTGTGCTTTATATAATTGATCAATGGTCTTCGCATGTATTGTATCTATTGTGCTGAAGTAGGTCTATGATGGATAATATTGATTAGTCTATTTAATTGTAAACCACAGGCTACTAGTGCCCAGATCAAAGTCTATGGAATTTGCTGTCCTGGCAGTACTGACAGAGTTGTTGCAATTTCGGGATCGCCAGAAATTGTGCTAAATGCCGTAACTCAAATATTGTATGCCCTCAGTATGGATACCAGTGTAAGCAAATTAATTATTTCGTATTTATGTCTATTGATCATAATCCTGAAATCATTGTTAAAGTTTTTCATTTAATTGTATTTAGATGTAGTTGTAGTTATTAAGCATATTTTCTACTCTTTCAGAATCGGAACATCAATGACCAGGAACACTACGAGTACGATCCTCATAATTATGATGAATCACAGGCCTTTGATTATGGAGGATATGGTGATGCTCGTGGAGGTTCTAATTTCGGTGGCGGTGGAGGTGGGGGTGGTGAGCGATTTAATAGACCAATGGGAGGGGGCTCAGGAGGACCTAATCGTTTTATGGGGGGATCGTCAGGCCATAACAACTCTATGGGTGGAATGTCTGGCCGTGGCGGAGGAGGTCGAGGCGGAGGTCGGGGAGGACGAGGCGGTGGAGGACGAGGTAATGTATTTGCATTGTTGTTATTATGTTAATGGGATTATAAACACTAATTTTTTATTTACATGACATTGGCAATATAATCATAATTTACAACTGTAGGTGGAGGTCACCAAGGAAGACAGGACGACTTCAATCCGAGTCAAAACTTTAATGACGATGAAAGTGAGACACAACAAGTGACCATTCCGAATGAGGTCCGATTCCCTATTGTACTATGATAATCGTAGTGTTTGTCAAAGCTAAGCAGTTAGCAGGTTTATAAGATGTTCATATTTAATATTATTTTGTTATAGTTTGCCGGAGCTATAATTGGCAAAGGAGGTACACGCATTCGACGTATTCGTGCTGAGTCTTGTGCAAACAT
Source organism: Tomocerus maximus (assembly GCA_019776445.1). Classification (NCBI taxonomy): domain Eukaryota; kingdom Metazoa; phylum Arthropoda; class Collembola; order Entomobryomorpha; family Tomoceridae; genus Tomocerus; species Tomocerus maximus. Next base: position 20,804 of record JABASH010000667.1, on the reverse strand, counting down.
CACTATTGACGAAGCCCTCCCTGGCCAGTCTGACAGAATCATTACTATTTCTGGAGCTCCGGGTCAAATAAGAATGGCGCAGTTTCTTTTGCAGAAAAGTGTAAAGGAACATGGAAGCAAAGGAGGCCCAGGCCAAGGCCAATTCTTTGATTGACACCAAATATAAAATGATGGACTGAACAAATACCTTTAGTGTTTGGTAAAAGTCTTTAGACAAATACTATTCTCTTTGAGTCTTACTACATAGATTATTTACTTAGTTCTGAACTTCTAAGTGTAGATTTGCACAAGTACAGACAGAATTAGTTTTGTTTCTCATGCATCTGATGCATCAAATTAAATTTTGTTAGAATTCTCTTCTTGTTAGATTATATCTGTTATTTCGTGTAATAATGAACTGTATAGACCAAGAAAAATACGTTTTTTACGTTGTAAAAAGCTTGCTAAATATATTATTCATTATACAAAACACCATTGATGTATAAAATCTAGATTATAATGAATTTAATGAAATATGAAATACATGTAATAATTTCACAAAACACCTTTAATCTGTTTCTAGAATGTCTTATTTGCTCTTGCAGCTGTATAGTAACTCATGGACATCATTATAGTATATAGACAAAATCAACTCTGAATTTACGACTTTCGATATATCGGTCGTTTAGTATCGTGCACAATACTATTATACAGCACATATCTTATACAACTTCATTTATCATCATTATGCAACTGGTAATTGATTAGATTAGACATTCAAGTGGTTCATTAAAAAATGTTTCAGTCTCCAATAAAACATAATATGAAGTTTCTTTCACCTGCCATTTTATACGATCACAAGGAGTCAACCATGCAATCCTTTTTTATTTTTGTAGCAGCGGTAATTATTGCTTCCTCCGCCACAGGTGAATTATTGTGAACAGTCTATGGAAATTCTAAATTAAATTAAAGCATAACGGTTGATTCGATTTGCATTTTATTCCTAAAATATGTTATCCTTTACAGCAAAGCCACATGAACGTATAGTCGGAGGCCAACAAGCAGAGGTAATGTCATTTCAAAATAAAATCGAGTAGTAATCTTCATCATAACTAGTTTCTCATTTTTAAGTTTTAATTTTCACCATAATTAATTTTTAACTCATTTATCTCTTAGAAAGGACAGTTTCCTTACCAAGTACAAATCCAATATTTGGCAACTCACTACTGCGGTGGATCTGTGATTTCTGCCGATTGGATTGTCACAGCTTGTCATTGTGCCGATTTGATGAACATTTCTTACGTAGTGGTGGCAAATCAGTATAACGTTGCTGCTGCTGAAGGGGATGAGAGAAGACATGCAGTCTCCAGAGTGATTCGTCATCCTGGATTTAGCTACGTATCATATGAAAATGACATTGCCCTCATGAAACTCAACCCTCCATTAGAATTCGACAAATGGGTTCAGCCCATTCCATTACCACCTGCAATGCACACTCCTTCAGACGGATGTAATTTCAAAATATATACATCAAAATGCAAATTATTGTAGATTTTTATAGATATTATTGCTATTAGCTATCGGTACTGTCACTGGCTGGGGATCTTTAGTAGAAAACGGTTTACCCCCAAGATTCCTTCGTTATGCTGAAATACCCATTATATCCGATGAACAATGTGGCACGGCTTACAAAGGAAGGCACAATATAACTACCAATATGATTTGTGCGTATGAGAATGGGGGAGGAAAGGATTCTTGTCAAGGAGATTCTGGTAATCATTCTTAGCAGCATATCAATGTAGTTTTCATCTTCTTAAGGAGTTAAACGATTTCTTAGGTGGTCCTCTGGTAGTAGCTGGCGATTTAGAATATTCATATCTTTCTGGAATAATCTCTTTTGGAATCGGTTGTGGTCGTCCAGAATTTCCGGGAGTTTACACAGAGGTTTCGCATTACATTGATTGGATTCAAGAAGAAATGGCAAAAAGTTAACTCAAAGTCCAAACGTTTTTTGACTCGTGAAAATAAAACAAAATAAATTATTTAAAATATACTCTTCCTCACAAGTTCTTGTGAGTTTGAGTCAGAATATCTATCCCCATCAGATATGTAATGACTCGTGATAAATAAATAAATAAATAACTGCTGAGGGTATCTGTACATAATGAGAATCTGTTGGTAAAGAATTATCAATAAAATAATCAAGAAGGGGAGACTGGGTACGGTTTGGACACAAATCTCATTGAGTCCATGACTTATTGTAGTCGGAAATTTTTTCAAAATGTTTATGACAAAAATTATTTGCTGTTTCGGGGGGGAGGGGGATTTTAATTCTCTTGCTTTACTTATTTTCATCCGAAGACACATCTTCGGGTTTACAAAATTTTGTGGGTGGGAACTATGCAAATCCACTTGTACTTCATCAAAATCTTCAAATCTTACTCTGGATAGTTTCGATTTTGGAATTTCTATTTCATCAAGCGTATCACAAAGACTCTATAAAAATCCGTTTCTGAAGAGTCGAATGCTGATCTTCAATCCCAATTCGATTCAAAAGATTTATGAATTAGTCTTTTACGCATACCACTGTCTTCTCCCACATTCTCCGCATATATGTTTTGGCAAAGCGGTGCAATTACGTATATTATATCTTTAGATTTCTCTCTAGGTTCTTCTGTAGGTACCATCTTCTAGACCTTAACTGAGCTGAGGTCAATCTGTACTTTGGAATTTTTATTCCGTCAGAATTCTTGACTAACTCTTCGGTGAGTTGAGTTAGCTCTAGAGAAACTCTTTCCAATTCTATAGTACTTCTTCGCTTTAGCTTAAAACGATTTTTATGTATAGAGATGAACTTTTAACAGCAGACTTCAGGGGAGGGTTTCATTTGTTGTCTTCCTGTCCTTGATACGACGGTGTAATGTGCAATACGTAATGCGAAAATGCAAAACAAATTGCGCTGAAAAATGCAAAGCTAACAAACTTAAAATATTTGTAGATCCTATTTCATTTATCTTCCCGATTCGGCACACCTATATACTCAATTCATCTCCTCAAAAGTTTATTAGTTTTTCATACTTTATTGTCAAACAACATCAACCCATTATCAAGCATTGTTTCTGTATTGCTTTTCTTGATTCCTTAGCGTATCAGTTACTTTATGTTTCGTTTTTTTCTCCGTTTTCATACAGGATAATAAATACATCTCTCCATGCAAATTCATATCCATGCATTGATGAAATCTTTTTCTGTGTTCCAATCCGGTCAACATCCGGAGATGAATACTCACAATATTTTACTTATTTACTCGAATATGAATCCGCCAGCAAATTACTGTGGTTTATGGATTGATACACAATTTTCTCTGGTTTATTAATTGTGAACCGTTGTTGCGCAAGCAAACTACTTTATATCATTTATCAGTAAAAATATGCTCTGAAGTGTTGTTCCAATTTTGTGTGCGAATGTTTATCTATAACAATAATATTTACTGTATTTACACATTTATTTTACCGTTCCGCCTGCCAAAATGTTTAACCACTATTGCACTGCGCATTGCACCTATGCTTGTATATTTAGGAAACTTTTGCTTGTATTTACACAATTCTAAATTACCAATCATTCACAAGTAAAATCTATCTAGATAGGTTGTACTGACTATGTGTACCCACAAAGTTTGTAAACATTTCGGTGATATCCAAATCATTTCCTGGCAAAATAATACCTTAGATTTTCCTTAATGTTTATATAGATTATGATTTTAATATTTGCAACTGATATACGTATCTTTCCGCTTAGAAATATATGGAATCCCTACTCCGTTAGAAGTCTCAGCAAACATTTTTATTACATCATTTATTGCAATTTAGTTTTAGCTACAATTTCTGAAAGAATTCTTTATCTGCAATTAAAATAATTGTCTAAATCATCGATATAATTTTAATTTGAAATAATTACATGGAAAACCGTAGAGCCAGAGCATTCATGTACATTGATTTCAACATCTCAAACCCCAAGCAAATTACGCAATGTACATCAGAGATATGAAAATAGCATCATTAGTCTTTTGTTTGATTTTTGAACGTAAAACCATTTTACTTACATCGTTACTATGTATTGGAGACCCTTCATTGTCACAAGACCTTAAGCCAGGGATACCGGACATACGATACTCCTCGGATGCAAGTATTGCACGACAGCATAATAATGTAACTTCATTTGATTCTGGGGGCAATCGTTTTTCTCTGACTCTGGAGTGTCATGCATTTTATCCCATTTACTGGAACACAGAAGATGCGGATCTGAACCAGGTATCCATAATTTTATTATAATAGCCTTATTGCTCCAAAAGTGAAAGTCAATTTAATATTTTGTTTTTTAGTTCAATGTCACCTTTTCAAATACGAGAATTTTGCAGAAGTCTGCCAATATTTCCCAGTATAGTTTCACTACTACCGTGATTGTCAAAATTGTTCCTTACTTGCTAAGACGTTTAGATGAAGTTAAATACAATTGCAAAAGTATAGAAAGTCCTTGCATGAATAACACAGTATTTATCTCTTCTCATCTTCGAGACCATCCGCATATTACATTTGTGACCACCGTAGCAAACTCCATTCTGCTAGAACAATGTAAAAAATTATGGAAAATATTCTTGTTTTCAGGAGAAATGATTTTTTGCAATTTTTCTGAACAGATAAAAATTGTCCGTGGAAGAGCACAATTAAAAGCGATACAACCCCACACCTCAATTTATATCCAATTCTGTCTCAAGATAAAGAAACAAATAAGAAAAACTGTCAAGATATTTTGCTTATGGATGTTAACGGATATACACAATATGAAGAATTTACTCCTGTGAATGATTCTATAACCATTAGGTGCAGATCACATAAAAGTTATTTAGCTCTAGGAGGTCGTTTCGGATATAGACTGTGGGGAAGACCAACAGTCACTCTTTTGAAAAACGTGACAGGTAGAGAATGGTATACTATTGGCAATACAGAATATTGTGGCATATTATTACTGAATCGATAAATGTTAATTATTTAGAAACGGATTCGGGAGAGTATTACGAAATGGTGGCAAATCTTCCAATTTCTGAAAATCAGAGACCTGTTCAGGTTTTTTGTTCTATTCCATTGTGGAACTCTTATATTAGTTCATGTAATGCAACAAGATATTTGAAAACTCAAATTGAAGTAGAATTTACTACAACTGCAGAGTCTATTGAGACTGTGAGTGTTGAATATTCTTCTGCTGGAACAGAACCGGATATTTTAATTTCCAATGTTACATCTAATCCTACATTTAATTATTCCACTACCGAAGATTATACAAACATTGATGTAGACGATAATGTCACGTACAGTCAATCCACAACATATAGCAATCCCATCGGGGGAGATACTCCTTTCTTGTCAATCGTCATGATAATAATTGCAGCAGTATCAGCATTCGTGATTTGCATCTTTTTAATTTTCATTATATACACTGTCGTAAAGAGGATACGGGAATCAAACCGCGTCAAAGAATATTTACCAGAGCAGCTGGCAGAACTTAAAGTTTTAATGACACCAAAAAATTCTTCATTTAGTGACTGCCATGAAATTGTGAAAGACAGCTTAACCATAGGTAAGAAAGATATTTGACAAAAACTTATATGTTTATACAAAGTAATTAATAATATTTTGGCGTAGACGAAAATTCCATTTTGGGACAAGGGACATTTGGAGTGGTCTATAAAGCTGTTTTAAGAACACAATCAATAGCATTTGATGTTGCAGTAAAAACTTGCAAAAATGATAGCGAATTTGCCATCAATTCTTTGAAAAAGGAATTGAAAGTTATTTCAAAGATGAAAAGACACATTAATATTGTTCAGCTAATTGGTGCCGTAACTGAAAACCTTGAAAAAGGTATACCTAATTTTACTCCCTACCTAATACTTATGCATTTACAAATAGCATTTCATGTCATTGGACTGTACATAGGAGTAAGCCTTTACATTGTCCTTGAGTACTGTGTCAATGGAAACTTACGTGATTACCTGAGAAAGAATAAAAATTCATTTAAAAATATTCTTTTGGAGGATCCAGTGAAGATACAGGAACCGAATACGTAATCATTTAAATTGTCTTAATATGATAGAAAATAATAAAATGAAACCTACCAAATCAAATTTTCAGTTTTCAGAAAGATTATATCATATCTACAACGGATTTGGTATCGTGGTCTGCAAATATTGCAAGGGGAATGCAGTTTCTGAGCAGTCATAATGTACAAGTCTAGTATAGTTCTACTGATATAATACTAAAAATGATAAATTATGCAAATAATTAGAAAAATATCTTCACCATTAGATTGTTCATGGCGACTTGGCAAGTCGAAATGTTTTATTATCTGATAATAGAGTTGCAAAACTGACGGATTTTGGCCTGGCAAAACAACTTGAGGAATATTACTACATAAATAAAAAAGAGGTGAGCTTTCTGGTAGCCAAAACCATCACCAAAATAATTTTTCTACTCCAAAGTCACATTTTTAAGACGAGACCTTAAAACTTTTTGTAGGTTCCCATGCCCTGGAAATGGATGGCTTACGAATCTTTACAGTATCAAAAATTTTCAACAAAAACTGACATTTGGTCTTATGGTATCACTTTGTGGGAAATATTTTCTTTCGGAGATTCGCCTTGGTTTGGCTGCCAATGGGGAGAAGAATTTCTTCAAAGTCTCATTGATGGAGTCAGACCCAAAAAACCTGAATATGCTTCGGATGAAATGTAATAAATCTCTTTCCCTTGTGAACATGTATATTTTCGAGTGATGAGAATGATCATTTTTCAAAAAAATATTAGATACAAAATAATGAAGCAATGTTGGAGGATTGAAACTGTTTTAAGGCCCCATTTTAATGAAAGTGCTGAACAGTTGGAAATGATTCTAAAGAAATTTACAGATAAGGTTTGACAATTTTAATGACATAATATTTATTTCACATCATCCTCAAGTTTCAAAGAGAAAATTTTATTCAGGAAAAACTGGAGAAATTTCTCAGTGAAGAAAAGGACTTCGGACACGAACAATCCGGCGAATATGACAATTATTTAATACCTACTCAACCAAAGAAACCTTAGCGGTTGAGTAAATTAATTCTTAGTATAACATCTTCTTAATATTGTAATTTGTAATGATAACTGTAATAACACTTAGAAGCTCAAAAATGTGCATTTGTTAAAATATTATGTAGCAATGGGTTGACACATCAATCTTTTTGAACTTTTTTACATTTCTTGTATTATTATGGACTTTGCACGAACGATAATTAAAAAAATTCTCTGAGAGAATGTGATTTAGTAATCCATAAGTCTCACATAAGTCTTATCCTTTTCCGTGCTAATAGTGGATTAAGTGGATCATTAGAATTGGAAGATCCAGTGTCGGTGGTGTCTGATGAACCCGAAGTACTAGCCCCCTCAATGGAATTCGAAGGAAGTCTATGTCCATCTACGAATTTCAGAATTAAATTATCTATAGCCTAGCAGATCAATTTCGACTCGGGAAAATTACATACTTCAGCTAAGTACAAGTATTAAGTATCTACCTGAAATTATTGATCTGGATGAGTTTGTTTGACTCATGGCATCCAAGTCTTGATGAACAGGAGTATTGGCATCTTGCAAAATCCCCCAAGCCAGAGTCGCTACTTCTGCCTCGGCAAAATTAGCAAACAAAGGTGGATGAGCAATAGGCTCAATATTTTCTTCATCCTGGTTCTGGTTCGGATTGACTTCCATATTCTTTGGTAACTATGTAAAATATTAGGTTTTACCACATGAGTATATGGATGAAAACGAAAAAAATGTCTATTTCATGACAGGTCATTGAATCGTAAGTGATATTTTTGCATAGTATTTTAAAGAAATTAATTTAACCGAAGGTTGGTCCAGTCTCAACGTCTCTTCAACCAGAGGTAGAGTACTTTCCAGAAACTGTAATTAGAATAATCTTATTTGCCTGAATTTCAGATGAATCAAAGAATAAAATCAACCATCGCAATTTATAATAATCATTAAGACTATAGAAGAACTAAATTAGCGATAGTAGCCCATAATTTACATAGCCCGCAGTGCAAAAAATAATAATTTTGAATCTGATTAACAATCTGATTAACAACCTTTTCGGCCTCTGGTTCCGCAGAGGGATGTACGAATTCTACACTGTCAGTGTCAGCGTGATGGACAGGCTCAGGCAGATTAGGTTTCTTCTCAACTTCCTCCACTTCATCTTCGAACTAAAAATATTAATTTAAATCGTGTTTAATGAGTTCAAAAATCATTTAGTAATTTATTTGACCTGTTTTTACCTCATCTGGACATAATTCCCCAGAAACATCAACTTGAAAGTTCTCCAGCCATAAGAAACAATGCTCCTGAAGATATATACGGCATTCGTCATAGAATACTTTCACTATACAGGACAAAAATTTTGATGAAGATGAGTTAAGAAAAAATATTATACATACTAGCTCTAGTTTTGTAATCTTACATTCATCTTGGTCTACTGGATCAAGCAGTTTTGGGTCCTCAGATGGCCGCTTCCAAATACGCTTAGTTTCTGCAATGTAATCATCTATTTTCAAATTGATGTAGTAGAATCGCATGTCAATGGTGCTTTTCATCGTTGTCCTTAATTTGTTGAAACGAAGCATGAAGGGATGAAAAGACATAAGAGCTTAAACCAAAAAATTAATGTTACAAGATTATCATGCAATTGGTACTGGATTGGTAATTCTTGAAACTGAAACTAGCAAATACCGAAATTGAGAATGTATCTGTGCAGCTTGAATCGCAAGTAAGAGAATTTGTTTGCTTTGAAACCCCGACTGAAAGTAGTATCAAAGGATTTATGACTATCTCATCTACAAATTACTTTACTCATAAATATATTTTTTCTTACTCTCTATATACTGTTCCACGATTGACTCTGTAAATATATTCCAAATCGCTCAAGTATTTCAAAGCAATCATTGAGAAAATGACGACGTGAATATAATCGGACATTGGTTCCGGGAGTTCCAGTTGTTTACACAGATCCTTTATGCCTTGAAATACTGTTTTTCCTGCGTGATTAGACACACTCGGATTGAAAACACTGTTTGAGTAGTCGATGTCGTAGCCAAGTCTTTTCTTCACTAGAATTGATATCTGTATCACAATTTTCAAACTCCGAAATTAATGATACCCAGTAACACAACACCCAAATCACACCTCGATTAAGCCTACCATGTATTTTCATGCATCACACAATTTTTTATTTCTCCAAAGTACCAAAGGTCAAAGGTACAGTTTAGTTTTCTAGAATAATTACTATTTTTACCTTTTCCAGGATACTGGTTTTTCTTTGTTCTAATTTCTCCTTTTTGATGACGACACTTTCTTTTGCAGAAGAATTTGACCACTTTTTTCTAATTTTTTCTACCATTGACGATTTTCTTTTCTCGGGGTTGAGCTGTAATATCATGTAAGTACTTACGTAAGTAATTTAAGATAGACTGATAAACAACCTATGAAATTATATGGATATTAATAATTGTGCTGCATTTTGAAAAGGATTACCTGGTCGTCAATAACTTCCTCAGTCTCCTTAAGAATCCAAAGGATTTCTTTGACAAACTCATTATTCCAATCACTTCTGAGTTCTACTTGAGACATTTTATGTAACTGAAAAAGGGATATTTTCTAGGTAAGAAAATACTATGTTGCAGAAAACTGTAGAATCGCCAATTCGTATTCACACTTGGTAAGTAACTTTATCTACAAATACTATTACGATAATTGCACATAACAAGGTCAATTCGTTCGTTGTAATGAAGACGGGGAAACGTTGCTGTGTTTTCATGTACAGTCGAAGCTGCAATGATCTGTGAAGTTCATAGACACAGTCTTAAATACAACTAGTGAATGTGTTACTACTTACTGTACACAACTTCACTCTTCATTGATACAGACTGGATATATCCGATTGCGTTGTGCAAGTGCAGAACCGCAATGCTTAAACAGAAATACCATTTGCCAGAATGAGCCATCCAATTCTTATGCGCCTCTGCTTTACTTGGCTTTGGCTTCATTCGCAAATATAAACAACAGATAAACTGCTTACGCTATAGTTAAGCCTGACTCGCTTATTTGCGTTGGCTAATACCTCTCTATATACGATCGACTGCCTGACTGTGGACTCTGGACCTACTTGTGGCTATATACAGGAGTATAAATAAAATTCCAAGTAATTCTGATTTTTGCTGTCGTCTTACCATATAGTCGTTATCTGCATTCTTAGGAATGTGACAACTGTGACAAACTTCAGCCGAATCAAGATGAACAATCAATATGACATGACTATACCCCACTGTGGAATAATAGCTATAATAATGCATGTGCTTACAAAATATTCATTTTGACTCTACGGCGAATCTGTAAGCATTTAGGAAGAATAAGTATTATGTAGTTAGACAAATGGCATTCGCCACTTGTGGAAGAATCTTATGACTTAGTCTTTACTTATGACTGTACGTACATTATACAAGTTGTACAAGTGGTAAGAATTATTAGTCTGATTTAAGGTATGTAGTAATATAATTCTGGTATTACAATAATTATACCTATGTTTTCACTTTCATATAATATACATAGTTTTACAATGGGAAACTTACATCACAGATAGTATAGTGAATGGTGCGGTTTGAATTGTTTATGAATGAATGTGAATCTGCGTTTTAGTATTCTATAGCATGATTAGGTATATTACTTATGTGTGTGATGTACTCCCAGATTTACTGCCAACTTTATTACTACTATCCTACGTGTAGACTGTATAAAGGGACGAGATTGGACTAAGTCAAACTTAACACCCAATAATCGTGCAAAAAAGAAAACGTTTGCTCACGTGCATTATCAAGGTAAAGTATGTTAACACAGCATGATCCTGCATTGTATGAGCTTAATACACACAATGATGTTTGTGTATTCACAATTTGAAGCTACGTGTACCGTGTACCTTACAATTGCTGGTTTATATATTAAGTTTAGGATTTTGTCTTCTGGTATTGCTACGAATAAAATACACCACAGTCAGTACATATTGAACTGCATAATATTATTAATATCCTAGCCACTCTACAATGCAATAAGCAAATTGTTTGTATTACTCCATTGTGAGTCGAGTATCTGAATGTGCATTCACTTTTAGTTTTTACCATTACTACTTATACAAGAATTGATCAAGTGTACAGGATTTTTTCTTACAACTACGTTACAGCAGACAGTATAACTATTTAGGAGCTATTAAACATCTACCCTTAAGTATACTTGTATATTACTCAAAAAGCATCACCATTCAATGCTAGACAACCCGCGCGCGTCTTCTCCCATTCCTCAACAAAAATTACTTTATCTCACAACTCGACTAATAATGAGCTAAAAATTGTCTACTGCGACTACTTGCTTAGAATTTATATACATTTGATAAGAACTTCCAAATGATACGAGATCAAGTAATAAGTGTATATGTAGGTGTAGTTATGTAAAGTAAAGTAAGGAAACATGTAGCTGATTCTGAGAATACAAATATAGCTATTAACATCAGCATAAATAAAGACATGAGAACAACAGCGATGAGAGTCGAGATGTTGCCCTCCAACATGTCCTTGCACTTACAATCTGCGATAGGCTTGGAATTGAATTGGTCCTTGCACATTTCTCGGAATTCTCCACCTAAAGGTACATGACTCACAGCATAGCCCATAGCTATGCCAGTCTCATTCACAATTTGTGTACTACTAAGTAGGAATGCATTTACTTTTACACTCAGAGATGCGTAGTTTAAATGAAGCTTGTTGAAATGTAAATGGCAAGGTATAATGAAAATTGCACTCTGATTTGCATCTGTGGGTGTTCATGTAGACCACGTATGTCTGGTGTTAGCTGTGTGTAATAAACTGGTTACACATACACAAAAGAAATGTAATATTGAGCGAACTAACAAAACAGTTTTGGTCATTTATTAATAGGTATATAAGTATTATTTAAATGATGAATGCCATAGTTTATGTTGCAACACAAAGATTAGGTATGCAAATAAAGATTACCCTTGTAAACAAGTAATTATGCGAGCGAACCTTCTATATGGTTATTAAAGTTAGTATCCGACAATAAGTTAAGCTAGGCAATTTGAGAGTTACTCCAAAACACATAATATTTGTAACTCCGACAATAATTTGGTTTATGTATGGCAATTTTTGCATCTGTACTTCAAACGGGATATTGTGCTCCAAATCCAAATTGCAAATATCACCAGAGTCAACACACAATGTAGAATAGTCACCTCGACACTTGCTTATGCTGTCGATAAAAACGAGCTGCCTCATTTCCGATGTTCGTCACTTTTCATCATCATCCATCTAAGCTGAATGTACCTACACATAAATACAAAATACATCTATTTGTTGTTTGTTGAAAACATATTTCAGATCAATAACAGAACACAAGAGACGGCAACGGGAAATATAGTTGCCTAAACATAAAGTAGCACATAGGAATAACAAAATGAAATTGATAATATTTCTCAATGCCATATTGACACCGAAAGGGAGATCAACTTTCGATTGGTTCCAGTTTGAGTCAGAGCCAGAAATAACGCTGCGATAATCTCAATCCATGAGTGAATTCACGTAAAACAGCAATGCAATGCAATGTTTCTGTTTCCTAGTTGCTACAGTACATGCCCTGTGTATGTAAACCTACGACTTCCAAGAAATGACTGAACAAATTTTCCGAGTAGTTATCTTTAACTCTCGTTTAATCTAATTGATCGTATTATCGCTGTATATTCTATAATTACTGTAGCAGGCAGCAGCTAGGTCCTCACTTTTGATATTGTAGAAAGCAGTTCATGTTCACTCGTAAATGGCAGCAATAACAAGAAGTAAAACTGACAGAAATTTATCGCTGCCGGGCAGAAAACAATAACCAAATGAACACGCTGAGTCAGCATTGCTGACCCGTTGCTTCAGACTTGCATGAAAAGCGACATGGTTTTTTATGTGACAGATACTATATGTATCTGATTTACGACTGAATGCTCACAGTCGGCAATCATAGTAGCATAACCCGAATTCTCTATGTGTTTATAAATAAATCTCTTATCTTTGTCTTATTGCAGATTATGAAACAGAAATCATGAGAGTGTCACATAGATAATTTCAATAAAGATTCAAAACTTATTTATTTATTAAGACGCGTATTATGAAAGAGGGTGTAAGTATAAGGTACAAACGATATTTTATATTAGGTACTGCACTGAGATAATAAAATGACTTAAGTTTAGTTATAGTAAATATTATGTACACATGCAATTCGACTGCACGTGAGTAAATAAGGATATCGGGAAAATTTTATGTCACAAAAGGACAGTTGAGAGCAAATTAACACATAATTAGCATCAGCAACGCTAATTTCCTCTGCGAGAATGTTTTGCTGGTGGTTCGTCCATCCAGTCATTGTTCAATGGGTGATCTAAGAAATAATATCCATCGACAACTTCCTCACTGTCGGAATCATCGGAATTAGATGCAGTCCAGTAAGAACCGGGAGATTGAGGCATATCCCCTAAAAATTTTGAAATTAAATAATCATTACCCTTCGTATCTTCCGTTTTATTCATTGAATTGCTTGTGAATTTGTGAAGTGACACATTTGATGCATATTAATTTAGTAATCAAGTCAGGGACGAACCTACCTGGTAAATAATGAGATACTTCGTCTAATGAGTCTTGTCTATTTAGATACATTGAATCTTCTGATTCAGGCCGCACAGTCCACAGCTACTGGCGCTATTCCTGTCCAGTTTGTAGAAATTTCTGCGGGTACTAACCGGGCGCCTTCATCTCTTGTAGGTAGCTACCAAAATATTGACCCGATATTAAAATTGATATTCTGGGTTTAGATTCCCAATGAACATTTGCACATGCAAAAATGTCATTTTACCTGGACGCGGCTACTTCTGACACCAAAGGCATGTAGATAATTTAATAATTGTCCTTTCAAGTCATCATGGTATCTTTGATATAACTCTGAAAAGCAGTTATAGGTAATTAAATAATCATCTCATCACTCTGACAGTCTAAAATATTTTATCCAAAACTTACCCTGTTCAGCAATTTTGTTCGAACTGACTGCAAGGAATTGCTGAAGAAATTGTGTTGAATTTGTGTTTACATCGTCGAATTTCTTTTCTACCAAATTCCAACCGATCAATCTCAAGGAATTATACTTTGTCATTGCCCCATGCCTTGTAGCCAACTCTGAAAATCACAATAGCAGATTCCTGTCATGCATTTTTCAAAAAAACCGGTTTAAAGTGATATGAAATATAAATATGGGCTTACTAAATTGGACTTTATATCTGTGGAACTTGTAGCGCAGATGGTTGTACTTATTTTGCCGGTACTGAGGTCTGTGATATAAGAAAATGAAAATGGATTAGTCACCCCAGGACATAATTTTTAATGGTAATATTATTTACTGACAATGGGTCCATTTTTTTCGTCCCCACGCGTCGAATATACTCTAGATCATTGAGGTATTTGAGAAGTCCAACACACAGTACATTTAAGTATGTATATTGATTTAATGCAACTGGTAGTCCCAAATTCATTGAAGCAGTAGCCATTAAATTCAATGTCCTTCTGTCCTCCAGCAAACCATCTGGGAATTGATTTTCGTATTGACCAAGTGCATTCTCACTGATTAAGCTGTTGGAAAAGTCTAATTCCAAGCCAAGTCGGTATCGAAAAAACAAATTGACCTATACAGCATCAAAAATTTCTAAACCATGCTTCCTAATAATTTATAGGTATAGTTACTGCTGAAACATGAAATGAACATACTTTCTCCAGTACTGACTGTTCTAAGGATTGTAGCTTTTCTGAAATAAGCACATTTGGGTTTGGGTCAGTGCTGCGTGGAACTTCCTCCTGAGTTTCCAATGGAAGAGCCACTAAAATCGTACATTGCATCATGTAAAAAATGTATCTTTCTTATCTTTATGTGATTCTGTTCATTTGACCTATATAATATTACCTATGTAGTATACAATACTAAGACTAAAAATGAGCGTGCCGAATAGCAAATCTTACCAGACAATTCTGCATTTTCTCCGCCCACTCGGTTGTATGATGATAGCTAATTGTGCAAAATACAGTTATTTCTGTTTAGCCTCTCGTTATCTCACAGGTTAAAATATATTGGAAATTTTTAATGATAATGACAGCTAAAGACAAACAACATCCCTAATTGTGGTCATTAAAAGATAGTAAATCGTACCTGGCCATTAAGAGCGTCCTGGATTTCTTTTAAAATCCACACTTGTTCCTTGGCATAGGCATTGTCCCAATTTTCCTCCATTTCACTCTACTAAAATAAATTCACACTTCTTAATTCAGAACGTATTCACTATGTGTCTTCACTTATAAATCAGATTCCCAATTGAGACAAACGTTTGTTTGCAATATCTTAAATACTTTTACATGTGCATGGTTATGGTTAGTGTGATAACAAACTACGTATAGGGATATCTATGACGCAAAAGTTTATACACATGTGTTCACTTGTACAGTAGTGGAAGAAACATGAAACTCACGAACGACTCCTTACTCTTAGTGTAGTAGCATGAAGAACACACAGCACAGACAGGACAGAAGAGTTAGACAGAAAAGTCTGAAACTATGTAGCACAAATATACGTGTCTGAAGCTCATTCCTACGTTTAGGTATTCATTCAGAGCGGGGAGCAAGCTACGTTACGTATGTGAGCGAAAACGAACTAGCTACTGAGAGTGAATGTATGTGCAATAAAATTGCATGCTTTACCACTTAGCTAAAGCTTGCACCAAGCTAAACACATCCTTGATCAAGCTGTACAAACTACAAGTTAGAGAGAATAGCATGACTCATATGGACATGGATTTATACAAACTTAGTATTCGCATAACTGTAAGACAGTGACTGAGTCACTCTACTCTCTCATTTAACGCAACCAGTTAGTCGACTCACCGAGTCAACCAACCTTATCGCTTAATTACAATTAATAATAGTAAAATCCCTTTACCAATTCAACCTATTTAGGTATGACATTGTGCGAAATCCGCGTATAAAACATATCTACTACATCCGGAATTAGAAATAATTTCTCTAGACTAACAACTTGAGAAATTGTGCTAATCTCAATCTAATAATAAGACACGCTATCATGCTAAGATGAATCAGTATTAAATTAAACTGGCCTACTCTTATGTTGTGACGCGATGGGTGGGTGAGTCATTATTACGCTATAACTGTAAACATCACAAGAAGATACATAACTGCATTATTATTTAAGCTACTAGTTACTTTCGTTAAGACCATACATTTTTACAAGTTTCAGGTACACGCTTTCATAAAACGCTTAGAATATGCATTTTTCATGTGCATATGAATTGTGTGGACCTTCCTCAGAAAGATATTAACATTCCATAACTACACTTGAATAGATATATTTATGTTAATTGTCTCGATGCATTCTTAATATCCATTAATACATTACTACAATCCCACGATTAGCATTTTTATAGCACTAATACCACTTAATCAGTTAAATCTTTCATTCAAAGGAATTTAATGACAAATCAGACCAAGTAACATTTAGTTATCTACATAAGTAATTATCCCTTCAAACTTTTTCATCGCGTCTGTGATGTCACTGGAGAATTAAATCGAATTTTTCCTTCTTATCTTGTACATTGTACATGGAAAGAAAACTGAATACTAAAACAGCGAAGATTATTCATGAGGCTATAAATCTCTCTTGACTTGTGACTTGACTTGACCAATATTTCGCTGGATTGGGGATTACTACAGATGTTGCTTCTTGGTATTAGGATGGGCTTGATGAGATGAGTACAATCCTGATGTGCTTATCATTCTCCGTATAATAAGACGAAATGGGACATAAAAGCAATTAAGATATGCGTTCGGTGTTGCACGTGAAGCATGAAAATAGAGATAAGCGAGGAGTAAAATAAATGTACAGTAATTGTAGGAAAGGATTCAAGTTTTTTTCCAGGACATTCGCTACTAAGATTTTGCATAGAAAAGCAACCTTTACTGATTATAGCGTGGTAGGCTCCATTATTCATTGCCTGATGTATTCTTCAGGCATAACAGAACCGTTGCGAACAAGTAGTACAATAAACCAAGGCTAAATACCAAAGGATTTCCTTTAGAGATGGATGAATCTTTAGTTTTGTTGTACTCCATGATTTCACTGTGACTGTGATGTGTTTTGTTAGTGACTGGCAATTAATTTATCGGAGAAGTGTACAAAAACTAGATCTGAAAAGAACGTAAACAAGAATTTAGGTAAACGGGAAAGTAATTGACTGCTCCGCACACGAATTACCTTGCTTATCATCATGTCCAGTATTTCAACTGATTCACTATGAACTCAAAACAAAACACGCAAATCTTTATTCCATGATACTTAGTATTTAGCTAACAAATTAGTAAATCCAATCTTCCTTTTTTCTGTGCCACAAGCCCAGTTGAATATCCTCTTGTAGTAAATCTTCTTTCCAGTCTCATCAAGCTGGTCATCCAGTAAGCTGCTTTGCCCACTTAGCAGTTAGGATACCTGAATTCAGTTCCAGAAGATTTTTTGAAGCGAAACTCTGGACTCCCATGCAATTTGCGATGGGAGTGAATACAAATAAATTCTGGAACTTCGGGCTGATTTTAACTTTTTCATTTGTGACATTCTCATCCGTTTGCGGAATTAATGAATCAAAGAATGCCACTCGTGTGTTGAATATTCCTCCTGTGGAAGGCCAAGGAGGAAAATCTGCAAGAGTCGTTTGTTATTTTAGCAATTGGGCTATTTACAGAAAAGATATAGGAAATTATACAGTAGACGATATTCCTTACGATAAGTGTACGCATGTTATTTACTCATTTGTTGGAGTTTCGAATGTCACTTGGGAGGTCCTTGTTCTCGATCCACAGGTAATTGCTTCTCCAGATGACGTTTTGCTACCAAAAATGTCATTCAATATTACATTTATTTTTTACTATTATAAGACTGGCCACAAAATTTTTAATTTTTTAAATGCAGCTTGATGAAGAAAATGGAAATTTCCGGAAGTTTGTTGCTTTGAAAGAGAAAAATCCAAAGTTAAAATTGCTGCTAGCAGTGGGAGGATGGGGAGAGGGAGGAAAGAAGTACTCGCAAATGGTGTCATCCCCACAGCGAAGAGCCAGTTTTGTCATCAGCGTTGTCCGTATGTTTTTACGAAATGCAATTTATCTCCCAAAATATTTACCTGTATTTCTTTTGTGATCTAGATATCCTTCAGAAATACAATTTCGATGGGTTTGACTTGGATTGGGAATACCCAGGAGCGTCTGATCGCGGAGGAGCGTTTCAAGATAAAAATATGTTCCTGGATCTGGTACGGGAACTCCGCTCCACTTTTAACAAAGTTAACGGAAATTGGGAATTAAGCATGGCTGTCCCAATTGCCAAATTTCGCTTACAAGAAGGATATCATGTACCTGAACTTTGCAGGTCCGAAACTCTTTGCTTCTGAATACCTGATTCTAATGATATTTTCAATCGAATCCTATTCTAAATGTATTTGGGATTACGTGATACATAATCAGAGTATTATCTTGGAAATGAAATTAGTTTGATGAATGCTGTCCATGTGATGGCTTATGATCTTCGTGGAAACTGGGTTGGGTACGCCGATGTGCACACTCCGCTTTATCGACGTACTTTGGATCAGTATGCTTATGAAACTCTAAATGTTAACGACGGAACTCAACTGTGGGTGGATATGGGTTGTCCAGCAGACAAACTAGTTGTGGGAACAGCTTTTTACGGAAGATCGTATATACTTGGAGACATCAAGAACACACAGATTGGAGCTTACATTGTTAAATGGATGGAAGGTGGAGATCCCGGAGAGTATACTTTAGCCAGGGGATTCATGGGTTACTACGAAGTAAGAATTAGTCTAACTATTTCAGTTGATCTTTGAGTTGATTTTTGATTCAACAATTTTAAGTTGGGTCTTTTCCATTTTTGAGATTTGCCTTCGTTTGAAATATGGAAACTGGACGAGAGAATACGATAGCGTCGGAAAAGTTCCTTACATGTACAATGGGAAGAACTGGATTGGTTATGAAGACGCAGATTCTTTGGATATTAAAATGAAATGGATTCGTGAGAAAGGCTACGCTGGGGCCATGAACTGGGCTATCGATATGGATGACTTTCGGGGAGTTTGTGGAACTAAAGATATCCTGATCGATGTCCTTTGGAAAGGAATGCAGGATTACACTGTTCCACAACCAACTACAAAACCTGAGAATCGTCCCGATTGGTCTCTTCCACCCCCAGCCAGTGAAAATCCATTGATCCACATCGAGGAATCTACTACATCTTTTCCAATTTCAACTTCCACCACTCAAGAGCCAATTACAAGTGAGATTCCAACGATTCCTCCAACGGTATCAACCTCCACTTCTACGACAACTCAAGCCACAACAACAATATGGACTACACCGCGAACAACTACTACAACCTTGAAGACTACTCCGCGAACAACTGCAACAATTTGGTGGACTACTCCAGTACCCTCTACAAAACGAACGACCCCGCGAACAACATCTACGACGACTTATATCGTTTATGACCCACCTGCGGATCCAACTATAGTTCCAATTCTAATACCGAAACCTACAGGACAGGGAGAGACACAAACCACAATAGCGTGGAAGCCTACTACAAGCACCAGTTCCACATTCATTCCGATTTGGACCGGAGAACCTGAGGAATCAGTATCGACACCGGACCCCGACCCTCTGCCAGGCCAAGGGACTGATATTGATTGCTCCAAGGGAGTTTACCATCCCCATCCAACTGACTGCCAAAAGGTAAAATAAGAATCAAATGTGTAATTGGGATGATATAAATATAATATTTCTGATTTGTTTTCATTGTAGTACTACTGGTGTGTTCACGGAGCCCCTGTGGAATACACTTGTTCGGAAGGAACTCTTTGGAACAACAAACTACATGCTTGCGATTGGCCATCTAACATTCCAGATGGCAAATGCAAGGGAAAGTTTTTTGATGTACATCTTAACAGAACCCTCGACTTTTAATTGAACTTAATTGCACTACTTTACATGTGTAACATCTCATTTTTTATCAATGACATCAAAAAGGAAACGAATCTATCATATGTATGTGATAGTTCATAATGTTTAGGTAGGAGATAAATACTAAATAGTCACCAAATGGATAAATGAAAATTGAGGCATGGTAATCACGATTTCATTCTTTTTAACCTAACTCATCATTTATCTAGCCAGTGGTAAGCTTTATTCATTCTGTATTGTGTTTCGTCTATTGAAAATCTACCTTTATGAACGGTATAACAAAAATTGTTGTTTAAAATAACATTAATATGTTTACAAATTATAATAATTCCCTATACTAAATAAAAAATTGATTTTGTCTTGGAAAACAGGTTCTTAATGTTAGAGTGTATAGTATACTTTTAGACAACATAGTTGCATTTTGCATTAAGATGAGAGAATCGTTTAGGTATCTTGCATGAACATGGGTTGAGTGAAGGATTCTTTTTTAAGATCACCGGGGGTCTAAAAATAAACTATGTCTGAAAGTGAAATGAAATTTAGGACAAAAAATGAACCGACTACACAAA